>JAAEAF010003569.1:0-87746 GCA_011037195.1 Triatoma infestans
ATTATGTTGCCTCTAAGGTTGAGCTTATCTACCACACTATGGAGAGCAATATTAAAGAGGGTAGCAGATAATATAATTCCACTAAAAATACCATTTCAGTAATATATGGTTCTTACCACCTATCTATATTAATACGTATGAGAAGGATTGATAGAATTCCAAATTTGAGTTTTTTTGGAATTTTCTCTAAAATCGGTAATAACGATTTTCTTCAAACTTGGAATATTTATTCCACAGATACCAACATATCACTTTTATTTGAAACATTTTTCAGGAAAAAATCATTTTAGTGAGATTTTTTTTGGGTGGGGGGTTATTATTTAGATTTAAATTTAAACTGCACACGTTTTATTGGTTTTGGCAGAGGTATATGAGTATAATTCCTATCACTTTTTTTTTTGTGGCCACCGTGACTAAACTTTGGAAACGTCGTAATTTTAAAGAAAATGTGTTAATTAAATTAATATTAATTGGAATATTAGAAACACGTGTGAGTGTTTTACATCACATTTTTTAGCCAAGGTTTCTGAAAATTAACTTCAATTGACTTTCAGATTTCTTTAAAGGCAATAAATTTTAACATTGCATCATACATAATTCTACAAATTACTTTTCAGATTAATAAAATAAAGTTTACATTCACGTATCGGAAAGTTTCCATAAACTACCTTGATTACTGATTTTTTGATAATAACTTGTTATTTTGTTACTTTTGTTATTTTTAACACTGTTCTAAATATATAATACAAATTTAAATCGATAATAGAACTCAATATCGTTAACCATTCGCTTAAAATAAAAAAAAAAGAAGATATCTGGAGTCTTTAATTCAAAAGAAACTTGAGAAATGTATTAAATTTGTTACCTACTATATCATCAACTTGACTTGATGTTTAATTGGAAAGTCTAAAGGGATTGTATTTTTTTTTTTTAAACATGTAATATAAAACATTTTTAATTAAAAAAATCTTTTTTTATTATTTTTTTAATAATATTATGATGAGAAAATGGATAGGATGGAATATACAAATTTCAAAAAATATTTGAAATAATATGTATGCTCTTGATAAGCAGAGGTAGGAACAGAAAAAACGATATATTGTAACGTTTTTCCTTCTAAACTAGCTAGTGCAACTAGTTTTAAGTGGGTTCGTATAGATAAAATACTCTAAGCTTCAATAAAGAAAACACCAATTTATTGTTATACACAATAACTTACAAAATACAACGCTTAATAATAAATACTTCACAGTTTGAACCCCAAAAGTTCATTTTGTTCACTTTTTATACACTTTCCACAAACGTACACTTTGTTTGTAACTGGAAAACTCTCTCAACTCTCTGCGGTCCCACTACTTATATCGGTAGGGAATCTTCTAGAACTTCCTCGATTCCTCTAGAGAGAACTAGACCGCCGCGAGCGCTTCCCAACGGCCACTAAGAGAACCTTAAGTACCTGACTTCTCTCCTAGATGGCACCTCTGGCTGCGTTACAATATACATATATCTTTTTTATTAAGAAAGTATTGACGAAGAAATTGGTGCTATCTATGTAGTTTACATTAATATCTAATAATATTGATTTGATAAAACCAGTAATAATATAGCACATGCTTGCCCCCTCCCCCTCTGAAAAATGTTTCAAATAAAATTCTTAGGTATTTATGTGTATAAATAGTATAAGAAATTTAAAGAAAATCGTTGGAACCATTTTCGAGAAAATCACGAATAACTGAACAAACCATTCAGAAAAGTCATACTAAACCTGGTGCCGAAGGTTTTGGAGAAATGCTGGGAGGACACGCAGTGATGCCTCCAGGCTAAAAGATTTATAAAAGGAACCAGGCAGGGGGGTTTCAGATTAAATCCTGTTATTAAGCAGGACAGGACTGGGCACCCTGGTGGGTGTCTAGTCACTTGCATAATATTGGGAGGACGGACGTCTAGACCCATTTGTCAGAATTGTGATGGTGGAGTTAGGGAAATGGTGTACCACTACTTATGTCAGTGTCCCCGTTTCGCCGGTACTAGGTTTCGTGTATTTGGGAGGGCTCCACTCTCGCGAGATCGCCTGGGTGAGTTGGAGTTGACGGATGTCTTGGGATACTGCAGATTGACCGGTAGACTACTGGAGGAGATTATTTAGGGGGATGAATTGGGGGGGGGGGAGTGGGATAAAAGCTACATAGCCATTAGGCACCCGGTTCAATAATAATAATAATAAACCTTAGTGTCACGTGATGCGAGTTCCTAAACGGAATACCAAGTTTGAGCTTTCTGCCACTTTTCGTTCGTTTGTGAGGTATTCGGTTAACATACACACACACACATTAACATACAGGCCATTCGCTAAAAACATTTTTTTCTTCCTCAGGTGAACTCAAAATGTGTATTTTCTGTGAAAAATCAATTTTGCCAATTTGAAACGGTCGCAGTACTTTCTCATACTAAGAGTAAGAGAAAGTAAAAATAAGCGGGTGAAGGGACTTTTAAGCCTACAGTGCAAGATTTTTGAAATCAAGTTCATACATGAATTTGTATTCATGGATCTGTGTAATGTGGTCAGTAAGGCAAGGCATGAACATGACAGTCCTTGATCAGTTGAAACAATCAATCAATTGTGTACTCTTAAACCGCTGGGATGTTCATAAAAATTCACTAATTATGTGAACAAGAGCTTGACACAAGTCGTTGATGTCAGCAGATGGAGATAGATCTCGCGAGCGATTGAGGTAATCACGATCTCATGACAGACCAGATGATTGAATACGGGACGAATCTCTTGACTAGTACTGTGAGAGGAATATAATATGAGACTCAAAATTGATTTCTCTTTAGGGAATTCTATGCCCCGAGAGGAAATATGAGACCAAAAACAGTTTTCATTACGATTCCAAAACTGGAAATTTAAATCCAACGGATCTCTTCTAGACTTATGTATCCTAAAGTCAATTAACCAGGAAGTATCATTCACTTTTATTTGAAATATTTCCTTTGGGAAAATGATTTTGGAAGGGATTTAGATAATCTGTAACATCCATCAACCGATGTACGATAATATTTAATAATTTTTTGAGATTTTCTTGAAAGTAATTCATAAGATTTTTTTCTGAATGTTTTTTTTTTGAAATATCGATTTTAGCGAGTTCTGAATTAGAAATATGACGTTATGCTTTCTTAACGCAAGGCGTTATTCAGTTCCATTACCTGTTTAACTATAAAGACTGCTAAAAGTGCTTTAGCCATGCTGGGTTTGATTCAGACTTAGATTTATAGACTGAAACTAGAAAATTACAGGGAAAACTCCGTCTATTTTCCCAACTACATTTTCTGAGGCAAAATCTCTTGAGTATCTGTTTAAAATATATAATTTAAATTAGTATAACAAACAATATATTAAAAAAAAAAACATTAAATAAAAGAAGATGAATGAATGAATATTAGTAACAATATTAGCAATAATAATCTTTGTTTAATTCCATTTTAATATCTTTGATATTCAAGTAATGTTTGTATAATGTACATTATCAGTAGAGCAATAGCAATAATACTGAGCCCCGATTGGGATTCAGGAAACATCTCTAGTACTACATCATTACACATTATAGCAAACCCTTATCCATAATACCATATTCTGGTATTGTACATTAGATATCATATCCAGAATACAATAATCCCATTATAATGATTGTAAAAAAAAAAAATATATATACTATATTTATGTATATTTCTTTATTTTGCAGACTCTAGATTTCTTCAATGAAAATATTCATATTTTCTATTCAATGAAAATATTCATATTTTAAAAACTATTCCATTTTTCATTTTTAACTTTATTTATTTTGAAAATTATATTATAATTTATTCATTATAAATCAATTTATAAAAAAAATATATCCAATTATATATATAAAGAAGCCTATTTCATAGACGGGCTTTACATTCAACTTCCAGCAGAATTTTTTGACGTAGATGGGTGGAAACATATTTTTTATTCCATATTACTAAAACTAATACACATTAATTCCATTACCGCCTAATTATTAAAATCTAAACAAAATAATATTTAATTATTTTTTATTTTTTTTTTTAATCCATCAAAAAAATATTGCAACAGTGCCCAAAATCATGAAATTGGGTTTTACACCGGAAATACACATTTTAAGGTTTCCAGAATACAAGAAAAATGTTTTTTCCAGTTTTTGACGATTCTTTTAGACAGTGTTTATTATCTATATACCATATAAATACCTATCACTTTTATCTGAAACATTTTTTAGGATAAACAGTTTTTTTTTGTGGGGGTACTTGGGGGAGGGGTGAGCATTAAGTTTTCCTTTAAAGTACCACTTCAGTATAATGCATGGTTTTTACCACCTATATATAATAATATATATCGGAGACATTTGAAGAATATCAATTAATCGAAAGTGCGAATAAATTGAATGGCGAATTTTCTCTAAAACGACATTAATCATTTCCATTAAAAACTTGGAATGATAAACATTTTCTGAAAAATACACCTTTTATGTAGTTCTGCGAGATTTGTAGCGTCAAAATTTCAATTGTGAAATTGGTTTAAATTAATGTTATGGGCACTTTTTTATGGATTGCAATGTAATCATTATACTACAGTATAAATCGTGTATAAAGACACCGGGTATAAGGAACAACCGTTTGTAAAGTACAAAATTTCCGGTTCCGTGAAATGTCATAGTAGGACTCGTTTGTAACGGACAACTGTTTATAATGTACGAATTGGTTGTAAGGAACATATTCCAGGATTCTTTAAACTGTTGGCTGTCGGTTATAGTGAGCAGGAAGTGAGTGTAAATACAGCTGCCAAATTAATTCTAGAATTGATTTCCCCACTTTTCAAACTTTACAACTCTACAGCTTTGGAAAACATACATTTGATCCTCAGTTTGATTTTGTTAACAAATGATAATTTGGGCCTTGTCAGTCATTTTTTATTGAGGAAAAATTCGAAATAAATTCTCGAATTGAATCGGGAGATTGTGCGAGCGAGTAATATCGCGAGTGAAATGGGGACATCTTGTTCCACTAATATCGGGAATTCTTAAAAACAAAGAGAAGATAATTGAACAATTCAACAAGTGACATAAAGTTAAAAAAAAATACGAGCCTCTCAACACCATGATTTGGACAACGCACTTTTAAGTTGGTTCAAACAACAACGAGCGAACAACATACCCATTAATGGTCCTATCCTTCAGGCCAAAGCGAATAAGCTAGCTTCTCTTTTAAAAACAGAAAATTTCACATGCAGCACGTTATGTATATCAAGATGACATAGTCTTCTGAAAAATCTCAGGTGAGTCAGCTAGTGTTAAACAGAGTTTGACTGGAGACTGGCATGAAAATATCTGGCTTAAAATTAAAGGAGATTACATTGAACATCAAATTTTTAATGCGGACGAGATGAGCCTGTTTTACCGTCTGACTCCCGACCACTCTCCGCAGCCTGTGGAAAATTGCGTAAGTTTTTTAGTACAAATGACCCAAATATCAATAACGAAAGACAATCTTTGTTGACTATCTTCAAGGCAATTGAAAAAAATTTACACTAGAAATAATGCATGCCAAACGCCAAAAAACAGATAACGGATTACATATGTATGTAAATAAATGCCTTTAACAGATTAGAATTTTGAATTTCCTTAGAAACCTTAAAAAAAAAATCATTTTTAATTTACTTGCGCATAATGGAAACTTCACTAAGCACACACACACATGTACGTATTCATTGGATATGGTGTTCAGATATAACGAAGTGTTCGCTATAAACGATATGTTGTTATAACCGATTCATACTGTACTTGCCTGGGTAGCTACTTGCCTCTCCACCTTCTCTATTTCTAATTTTAGGATAAAATGAGTAAAATTTGAAGGTTAAAGAAAAGTCGTATTGATAGCAGTCAGAGAAGTTCGTGTGAAACTTTCACAGATTTTATTTATTGATTTATTTATTTATTTATTTTTTTTTACTGCTACCAGATATATTATAATTGTGAACTATTATAACTCTGAATTCAGTACAGTACCATCTCAATGCAGTATTGGCTTCCGGACAGTTATTGCATTGAGCTCTAGGTAGAGAAACATCTAAGTGCTGGACTGCAACCATGGATATTCACGTACAAGTCCAACAGGATATCACTGAGCAATCTCCACCCTTAATAAAATGATACTAATGAAGCAAGACATCTCTGCCTCCACAAGCCCCTACGAAAACAAATATTCTCCCAAAAAAAAAAACGGTTTGAAATAAAAGTGATTGATCTATATATAACAGTCATTAGTATTATAAGTTTAAAGAAATGCGTTAGAGTATTTTTCGTGAAAATTACGGAAAATTGATATAATCTATTTTGTGATAAAGTTCAGTAAAGCCGCAATTCCGTTGAAAGTCTAACAGAAAATAGTGGTTGGTGGGTGATGGTGACTTTATAAGCACACAAACTGACACTGTACTTACAATTTGCATTTAAACGATACTAGCGACAAGAGAAAATGATATACAGAGGATAGAGTCATCATGGTGTTAGTAGCTTGATGTAGAAACCTGACAGTATTAGCTGACATGGGCCTGAAAAGCGATGTTACTACTTAGAACTCTTGCTTGTTCTAATAGTCGAATAGCTAGTGTGACTAGCTTAGAAAATACTCTTCAGTCTGTGAAATTACCTTTGGGTACAGAGTGATGTTAGACAGATGATTGCATTAAAAAACAGTACAATAACATCCGGGATTTTATCCATTGTTACTTGCTTGTTTTGCTTGTTTCTGACTGGTTTAAGATTATCAGGACACAGTGAGATTATCCATTCATGAGGAGAATTGACTTCAACTCAATGACTTCATTGTTTCTATGCGCATTACACATGTCGATTTTATGATACAATTAACTGAATTTTATAAATGATAACTAACTAATTTTCCAGTTTTTGACATGTCAAATCATTAATAGATTTATAGTTCAGTAAAATAACTGTAGGGGCTCCCTTCCCGGTGAGCCAAAGCAGACAAGTTAAAAAATACTAATTTTAAAACTAACAGATACTGCAAAGTTTAATTTGAAATACTCAAAACACAGTTTGCAAACAATAACAATATCTGTTGTGGTGGTTGGTCCCGCAGAGCTGGAAAGCATCAGAGACATTTTCCGTGGTAGCCTGCTTCATTTTGTGGTCATCGACCGGTTTCGGGCGTTCGCCCATCTTCAGGATGCGTTTTTCAGACAGTGTGCCAACACAGACTCGTATAGAGAACTTAGTTTCACACTAACTGAGGTGTGTTTTTTAAAATACACCTCAGTATTTTAGTTACTTTATTTATCAGTATTTATCAGTAACTCAGTATTTTAAAAATACACTCCTCAGTTAGTGTGAAACTAAGTCTCTGTACGAGTCTGTGTTGGCACACTGTCTGAAGAACGCATCCTGAAGATGGGCGAACGCCGAAACCGGTCGATGACCACAAAATGAAACAGGCTACCACGGAAAATGTCTCTCATAACAATATCATTCTAATCTATGAAGTCGCCAAGGAAAACTTTTATTAATCGGTTCAGAATGGAAAAAAGTCCATAATATTATTGCAGCAGATAGCTAATCTTCAGCAGATTCCATCACAGAACTTACAGTCATTTGCTGATTGGGCCAAACATATTTCCAGCTCGATATTATTTAAAACATGGCAAAATCCACGTAATGGATTGCCATGTGACATGTCTTGCCGTGCCCTGCCTACCACTCAACACGTCTCATGAGGCGTAACATAATTCCCTACTACAATCTATTTACCTTATCCCTAAAAGAGAACTTACTCCCTAAAAGAGATCTTACTCCCTAAAAAAAAAGTGGACCTTCATTTATAAAGGCCTAGCTCATTCATACATCATGAAGTCGGTATTTACTCTAGCACACATCTCCATCAAGAAATCATCACTGTCAACGCTCTGCCGGCCCACTCTGTCATTCTCTCATGCTATCATACTCTTTTCTGTATCAACAGAGTCAACACCTTAAGTGATTAGTTTAATCACTCAGTATATTTATTTAATGTTTAGCCAGTGTACATTTTCTGTATACATCCAACCAGAACTCCACTACAGAATGGAAGAATTCATATTACCTCTAGATAATTTACATTACGTGACATTATATTTTTGAAATATAATAATTTAATTAAATTTCAAATGTGTAAAAATAATGAGATAATGTGTACTTTTTACTTCATTTACTTTTTATTGTTATGTACAACGTATGGTCTGTAACACCTATATCACTTTACGCTTTAGAAGTGTTTCTTAGTTAATCTAATTTATAAATTCGTTGAATATCCAGTGATGAAAAGTAATTTTCATGATGTAATACCCGAATGTATAATATATGTAGTTCAAGTATAGTATATATATATATATATAAAAGTAGGAGGGGAATGCACATAGCGAAAACCATAGAGTAACGCATACCAGAGCTCATAGCTAGTATAATTAATTTGTATGCCAAGTATGCCAAGATAGTGGATGCTGGAAGTGTATAGGCCCTAACCACTACAATGTTGTCCATTGTTTAATACAACATCACAAGGGCTTAAGCAATACCTTTGTTAGCAAAGCCACTAATGGTAAATTAATGGCCATAATGTTCATTATATGATTTCTAAACATATAATTAATAATAATATAATCAATAGTTTATTTAATAATATTTGCATTTATTATTAAAAGTTTGTAAATAACAAATTTCACTCGATCCTTGCTTTAATGATCATTATCTTTTGTGATTTAAAAGTATTAGCTGAATCAAAAATAGGTATTCGCCAGATAACCGATTTGCAACACACAGAACTAAACACACAGACTTATTACCTTTACAACACACAGAACTATTACCCTACTATCTATTCTCGCGAAAAAATTCACAAACAGTAAAATTGTCCATAATTGATTATATTACTTAGCTTGCTCTTTAGTAATGGAGACATACAATATATTCAATTTTCCGAAATTCTATAGTGCATTTGTATAACTGAAATTATCGAATATGGTAAATGCGTTTTATTAATTTATAAGAAATAATCCAAGTCATATATAAAAATAAAAATAAAAACTTGTACACGATTTCATATCAACTACCTGAAAATTTGAAATTTAAATATCGAGTTAGAATTAAATTATTATAAATTTCAAATTGTAGCAATTGTTGGCCGTTAGAAGTGATCAGGTGTATCTAATTGTTGGCTTATCGACCAGGAAGTTTCCACACCAAATAATTTTAAAGTGTTTTACTTTTAAAACCCCTACGTATAGTTATCATAAACGAACTATAGACATAATCGAAGATGTTGCAACAAGATTTCCAAACTTCTATTACTTTAAAAGAGCCCCTGAAGAAGGGAAACAATGCTTGCCGAAACGTCGGGTTTTAAATAAAAAAAACACTTAAAATTATTTGGTGTTTTTATTGTGGAAACTTCCTGGTCGATTTTTTTAATGTACAACAATTTAATTTTCAAATTCTTTTGAAATACTCCGAAATATTAAAAAATTTTCAGTACTATTTAATCATGTTATATTTTAACATACTGTTTATTTGTGAACCTCCACACTCACCGACCACGAGTCACCACTGACATAGCGTAATAATTAGACTTACTGCTACAAATGTATTAAAGAAAATAAATAAATTGTTTAACAGAGGATAAAATTTAAATGGACATAACAAGGTTAAAACCAAAATAGAAAATGATATATAAATATGTGTTTGTGTGTATGTGGGTGAGTGAGTTTGAGGGGGGACAAAGTCCAACGTCCGAGGATCCCTGTCTAGAGGGTCTCTAACTTTATATGGCTGGCTGCACACGGAAACCATGCGGAAATTCATCGCCGGAAAAACAGAAAATTGTATATCTTATATTATTTCATAAAACAGAATAACATATATGGTTATTCCATTACATTCAAAACTTGCTTTGTTATTATTTCAAATATAATATATATTACAAATATATATATTATAAGTATGTTAAATTTAGGGAATATATAGAGACGCATAAATTATAGAAATATTTGAATAATGTTTCTTTTCTTTTATTTAGAAATTTACAACTTCATGCTATGAATGTAAACAAGTAAAAAATTATAGAAGTGTAATACAAATAAGACGTGGTAAGCGACCATTAGTTGCCCAGGTGGTCGCCGGGTCAACAACGCTTCAATCGTCTTGAAGGATTTTCTGACGAAATCTTTCTGAAATGAAATCGAAAAGAGAATGTGAACAAGAGGATTAGGAGGAAAAGTTAGGAAAAATATAAACAAGGGGATTGAGTGGATGGAGGAAAAGTTAACTGTAGAATATGAGATACATGGATTTCGCTAGAATATGGACGAATGGAATGCTGAAGTTATTATGTATAGTTTTAATGGAGACCTAATAAGGCGGGCGCGTTGACCAGATTGTTATCCATGCCTATATAGAAACTTGTGTATTGTAACGTTTTTTCAAACTAGCTGCTGCAACTAGTTGCTAAGTGGGTTCGGTTTAGACAAAACACACTAAACTGCTAACAACATTAATTTATTGTTTAACACACACTTGTATACAAATAAAATAAAACACTTACATACACTGTATAAATTAACAAAAGTTCTCTCAGTTCACTTTTTCTACACTTTTAACAAGCGCGCACTCCATTTGTAACGAGACTCCCATTCTCGAGCTGTTCTTCTTCTATTTATACCACTGGAGAAGGTTCTGGAAGTCTCTCGAACATCTAGGTCGCGATAGACCGTAGGAGAACGCTATAGAAGAATCTAGAGACGCTCCGCTAGCGCTTCCCAGCCGCCACAAGAAGAACATGAGGTGCCCGCTTCTTTCCCTAGATGGCACTAGTGGCTGCGTTACAGTATTTTACTATTACGTATTATTTGTAATAATAAAGTGCTATTAACATTATTATTAAGATACGCATAAAAACAGAAAAAATACTTAGAAACTGCATTTTCATAATGCAGTTGTGTCAGAAGGGAAAAAATTATTTTTATTATCTCATAATTGAATTGAATTTTCTCTTTCTTTGAAGGAGATGTTATTGTTCATGTAGCTTGTTATAGCAGGTTATTGCAAGCGACCTGAAAGATCTATTGTACCCCCCGGAGCCTTTTCAGTGCACTGCCGAGCCGAGTTTTATTTATTTTGTATTTATTTTATTTTCTGTCTGTGCACATAATTATAATATAAAAGGCACGTCAATCATAAGAAAAACAATAACAGCTACCTGCCAATAAAGTTAGTACAACGGACTTTACACTATATATTAAAACTAATTGCAAAACTGTCAGTCTTATTTGAAATGTACATCACCCCACTCTGCATTCATAAGTTCTTTTATGTCATAAAAACAATTCTTTATCAAGAAACGGATGATGGTTTGTATGAAGTGATTCTCACTTAACTGTCTTACACCTAAGGGAATTTTATTAAATACTCTCGCCGACATGATTCTGGAAAGCTGATCAAACATCACTACACGTTTTTAAGGTATACATAGATTATTTTTATTGCGTAGATTATGATTATGCTTATCACATCTAGTTTCAATTAGAGGCTACTTTTCCCAATAGGGATGACTTACAATAGGGTTGGCCAAGTGCTTTGTCTTTCACTACCTGTTTCTTGTACCCTTTTTGCAAGCCAACTTCGGCTTCTTGCTTCCATCACAAGGAGTTATATAGCTTTCAAGTTTCTGTTCCATTTGGAAAGAAGCGTTTGCAGTTGGAAAGAGCATTACTTTGTTAGAACTGCCTACATAAATTAAGAAGGCCTTAAGTCTCTAGATAAATCATGGTATTTAGGAAGAATAACTGAAACAATAATTATTCAGTAGCAAATTAAATTTTTATGAAGAGTCAGAAACATAAGATTGCAGCTATGTGTTGTTATCAAACAGCTCCTTGTTTTTGAGAAAAAGATTTGGAAATTAATGCATTCAATTGAGCTCTTAGAAAAGTAGCCAGCTGGACCCAGTAGAGGCGGTAAGGTTTGAGAAAGAAGGTAAGGGCAAAAGGGAAGGCTCCATGCTGTTGTAGAAAAGAGTGAATGCAAACGACAATAGCGAAACGTTTGGGAATAAAAGTAAATAAGATTTGATACAGAAAGTTCAGCTTGAAATAGGAAAAAACCTAATTTCAATAAAATAGATATACCGAAGGAAGGAAAAGGATTTCCACTTTCGCTTTCGTTATTATACAATAAATTTCTTCAAATTTATACTTTTCACTAAATGTTTAGTCGTCTTCTCAATGTTACGTCATTGGAAAATCTAAATTTAATAAAAATTCCTTTCTTGAGGAAAGCACATCTTCTTCCCTCTCGCAAATGAATTTTTTCGGGGAAAAGTTTCGATATATAGTTAAAATATAGAAATATTTGTTGACCGTTGATGAATTATGTTATGAAGAAATTTGGTGAAGATCGTTCAAGGAAGAAACATACCAACATTTCGACAGTGTTTTCTGTCTTTATCAAGGCTTTAAAATATAGATAATCTTGAAGATGTGTATCACGATCTATTTCTGAAGATGATTTTCTGACATAAGAAAAACTAGTGACTTTTAATTTTCGTTTTTTAATGTTTCTGCAATTTACAAGTGTATGATTCAAAGTTCCACTCAAATTCTTTCTCCACATCTTCAGGTCAATCTAAATATTAAATCCTTGATAAAGACAGAAAACTCTGTCGCAACGTTGGCTTAATTGAACTTCGTCAAACAAACAAAAAACATGCGTGCTAAGAAGGATAGAAACCACCAGATGTTCATACCTCAAAAATGTTACTTTTATTTAAAATCCTAACAAAATATACAATTTTTCTTGCTTGTCATCATAAGATAGTGTTCTTATTTTCTTATGATTTAACTTGAATTTGTATTTGTGTTACGGTGGTGTTTACAACTTTAATGGAGCGTAAGATTTTATGTTGTATCCAAATTGTATAAGGGTCCCAAGAAAGTAGGGTATAATGAGCCTTTTTACTATTATTATCCTTTAACACTAAACATATCTTTTATATAATTCATATAACACTAAAAAATATTATAATTCCATTAACGATCAATAAATATTAATTAGCAATAATCTTTTATATTCATTAGGTAGAGGAATGGAGAATTAAATTATATTTGTGTAAACAATTTTGTGAAAAAGAAAGTCTTCTTAATTATTAAACAGTATTGTCTATTACTCGTTTTGATGTTTATTTTACTTTAAGTATAATGTTGATAGTCGGGAGGGAGGGGGGCAGCAGCAGCAAATAACAGAAGAAACCAATGATTCAACTACATTTCTGTACAGACAGACAATTTGTAAATATAGCGAGAAGGTTTTGTTAATTGTACTGGTTCACCTTGTTATATATATATATTTGTAGTGTGTGTGTATGTGTGTGTGTATGAGAGATGTATTGTATGTTGAAAACACTAGGTTGGCAGTTCTAATATTTACCACGATCCAGCACCAAGCTAGCTAGTACAATATACAGTTTACCTTAAGTCAACTTTTAATTACGGCCCTTCCATATACGCACACACAACCATATCCAGCAGTAAAAACAGACAGAGACAGAATGAGTAGAGAGAATTTACTAACAACAGACCAAACAACACAAAAGGGTATTTCCAATTAACTTTGCCATGAAATGTTAGAAAGGTAGAAAGCGGTTTCTCTCTGTGTCTCTTGTGCTCATGTAATACATTGTTATTTCTTAAGAATGAAAGTGTTTTAGGGGATTGTAATGACAGTTGGTCGTTAGAAGTAAAGAGAAAGAAAACCGGAAGAAATGAAAAAAACAGAATCCGAACTACTTCAATCAAGTATTATGTGGTGTTACACTTATGTACCGCAATTTTATCCTGAAATCTACAATATTATACATTTAATTTTGAAATACAATCTTTTATTTAAAGTTGTTATATTAAATGAAAAAAGATTTTGGGTACACGGTGAAACAAATTCAGTACCATGTATGATTCTCTAATCTATATATAATATTGATTTACATAAGAAGCATTGATAGAATTCCAAATTTTTTGCTGAATAATTTTTTGAGTTGTTTGGAATTCTTGCGAAAACGAATATAAACAAAAAAGTTATAGGTGTGGTTCTGAGAGTTTAAAATTCAAATGTATTTGTTCATATTATTGTGCGCTCTCTAAAATGTAATCAATTATTCTCTAACTGCCTTGATTGGTAGATGGGACCCCCCACCGCCTGTTTATTTATGTTAGGACAAATGAACAAAAGTTGAAATTTAAAGCTAATTTGTCATTTTATGTCTAACAGTAATAAGAGCACTTTACCCTTGTGTGAACTCGTAGTATGAATGTATTATTAGCGTGCATGTATTTATTAGCTAAACTACGTATATTAAATTAATGTGTATGAATTCGTGTGAATGATTTATTAATGAATATGTATTTATTACCTTGAATATATTTATTAGCATGGATGTGTTTATTAATGAGAATGTTTGTCCGATTCTTTAGATTAGGTTTTGTTTTTATTATGGGGTTAAAAGAAATTTTATGAAAGTACTTCCACCGCATTATTTTTAACGTATTTTAGGATAAGATTAATAATGTATAGGAACATTAGCTACAATTTTCAGGTTTTAGCAATATAGTCATCACCACTCTGATGAAGCCTATTGTAATAATGGCTAAACATCGGTTTATAATAAAACCACTGAGATGGTCATAACCAGAAGATTTAAATATTTTACGATTCCAATGCTCAGTTTATATAACAAAGTCAAATCTCTTGAGCCAAAGTTGATGTCATTTGTAGACTATAGTCTAATCAATCTGTTAAGCTATTAATCTAAATTTCATTAATTTTATGGAATATCTTTCTAATTGTTTCTTTTGGGTTATACAGGTAAAAATTGAATCTATATTTAATAATTTGTCTTAATCAGTATTTAATTTTTCTTAGAATATAAACTTTGCAGATGGACCTAGGCCCACAAGTAATTATATTAAATTTATTTTTCTTTTTAAATAGAAATTGTATTATTATTTGAATAAAACATTTTTATTATTATACTATTAGTATACTCTTAAAATTATTATTTAATCGCAGAGGTATTTGAGGCAATGGTTACCAGTGCATTAGTGGCAGACTCAGGACGGTATTGTAATGTGATAACAAGAAGGAGTGATAACAGAAGGAAAATATATAATTTTTAATTATAAAAATTATAACTATTGGTGCCAGCCAGACGCTATTATTCAGGTCAAGAGCCGCGGTCAGTGCACGGTCAAAGGGTCCGCCAAACCGCCAAAGACACACTGCTTTCAAAAGGGCGATTATACAGTCAGTATACAGAAGCCGCCTGGCCAAGGGTCAACAAATCATTCAAAAGGCCACCTGGCTAAAGTCTTTTGATAACCGCCAATAAACACTCAAAAGACCACCTGGCTACAGTCTTTTGATAACCGACATCACCTGTTGCCACACCTGTTCACCGACCTATTCAAGACCTAGGGTCAACACACGGCAAGAGATGTTTTAGTGTCACTCGTAATTACACATTTGTCAATGTGTGAGTGGTGGCAATATAACGCCTCTCTCACAGGAAGAGGGGAGGACTATTCTTCAGTATTTTATCGGCGTAACATCAAGATTCTACCAGTGACATAATTCATACATCAGAGGCCGCGTCCCTATCTAAGTATTTAAACATATATTTATTTATCAATCATTATAGTTGTGCACTCTGGTTACAATTTAAATAATTTTAAATTAATTGTAGTTTATCTTTTCAAACGTTTAAATTATTGTTAAAATATACATATATATCTATTTTCGTAAATTAGTAATTCATATTCCGAGTAACAACTCTCTAAAAATCTCTAACTAACTCCCAACTATTCATCTCATCACAACACCTCTCCATCACATCTGAACCCACTACAGTATATTTTAAACACACTGAATGGCATGGTTTATTAAAAGAGGATAATGATGATGACAGACATCTAGAAATGCATACACCATGCAAAATATGTTGTTGTTATTATGTCATTGAAGGCATAGGGGCATTAAAAATCTATTGAAATATTTAATTATATAACTGTAGTGGAAGTAGCCATTAGGAAAATGGACATAAATTTGGAAGAATCGTTTAGTGAATTTTGAAAATATTTTAAGTGAACTAATTTTGGAAACTAAAATAGTGAATTTTAGCTGCATGAAAGAGTGTATTTTAGTGAAAGGAAAAGAGTCAGGTACTAATAGATTAAGGTCAGTGCTATTGAAGAGACAAAGGGATAAGAATACGTTAGGGTAAGGACAATGCCTTTTGGCCAACTGTTTTGTAAGAGAAAATCCCCCGCTAGAGCTGAGCATTCTTTAAGCAGTCTAAATTCTGCACTCAACCAGACCAGTCTGAATTAGACATTCAACCAGAACATTTGTAACAGGAATAGCTCTCTTAAATTCAGTGCCAGTTATAGAGTTTAGCATTTAATCTACATTAATAATTGATTCAATAAGCATATTATTGTGATGTTATAAAGTATTTAAATTCATGTATGGAATAATATATTTATTTTAAAAAGTGCAGTTGATCTCTTGCTCATTTTCTAATACTTCTCTCTCTTTAAAAATTCACACTCACAAGCACCTTTTCAAAACTACAACAACACACCAACCACATTTCATAACCCCACTCTAAAGGAGCGTAAAAGAGAAGGAATGCCGCCAATATACACAGCTTTCCTCACCTATCGTTAGCTTCTGATAATTTCGTGTTTGATAATTAGTGCTGAGTTTAACTCGCTCGAGCTCCTCACTGTTTTTTAGAAAAGTTATGTAGAGAGATGTTGTGGGAAATTAGTGCCATCCCAGATGGAGAAGTGCAAAATTAATTGATACAGCGCTAATGACCATCAAAGTCGAAGCGTTTAAAAAAAAATAACTTTATATGCTACACCAATATTTAATGATTTTTTAAATTTGTGATTTTCAAATGCTATTAATATCAAAAGCAAACACAAAAAACACCTTTAGCACAAACGACATACAGTTAGATTATCTAACTGGCTGAGATTGTCGTAAACTTTACAAAGAGTTGAGGATTTTTACCTACATGGTGGAAAAGAAAAAAGTTTAAAAAATAACTAGGGTCGACAGAAAAAAAAAAAAAAGAAAAGAAAAGAATAGAAGGAGAAGAAAACACTATAATGGAGAGATAATATGCAAATTACCTATGCAAATAACTTGTATCCGTATTCCTTTTTTGGCTTCTACCACCTGAAATAATTTTATTTTAGTCATTATAGGTCGGGCCACTGTTTCTAAAAGAGAGATATATAACACACCCTCTATCTGTATTGAGATTAAAATATAACATTCATTTTCCTTTTGTCTTTTGCACACCCAACTGTGAGAAAAGAGGTAGATATTTTAAAAAAAAAAATAGAAAGTGATAAAATATCAGGGGAAAGTTGGAGATTTTTACAACTTTCTTTAAACACTATATGAATTTTATTTTAATTAATTCAGGCAAATGATTATCCTTCATTATTTAAAATAAAAATACAAGAATTTGTAGGAAAATAATTCATGCTTTCGATTTTTTGGTTATGTTACACTTCAAGAGGAAATATTGCACGCTTGTCATATTTTCTAAAGTGATGTTCTCCATAAATATCACAAGACTTTTTTCTTTCTGCATTTATATAATTATTAAAAAATAGACACATTTTCATGAAGAAACTTAGAAATATATACTCAATTACCCTAGCATAAATGTAGAGGTGATTAGATGATTGGTACTCTTGGCAGGTAGAAACAGAACATATTGAGTAATCCAGAAGACAGCCCTAAAAATAACATTCACAATTTTAATATGTTTTTGAAGAAGAGAAATTAGTGAGGAAGGGTTTTTGAGAAATCAGCTAGAATGAATGCTGAACACTGTATAATGAAATAGAGACACAAAACTGCCAGGACTTTACACGTAAATAGAAATTAGGTAGCGAGAGATTTAGACTAAGTAAAGAGAAAAGTAGAAGTTGGATACTGACGCGTTGTAACTATTGTATAAACTGTTCGAAATACTGTCTTGTAGGGCTAACGCAGCTTTTTTGTTGAAGGAGCACAACAACTTAGGTCCTTCACCACTGACGTTCAGTCAATATATGGACTTAATCACATCTTTCATCCGACCAGTCTTTCCAAGTGCGATTTCTGATACATGCTCAGATTATCATATCAAATTAAATAGCTGAATGTCTCTAAGGAATTGTATTGTTTTGCTTACGCTACCATTCATCATCATCTAGTCCTTCTTTCAGATTGTTTGGCATATTCAATTTTTCTCTAGCATTAGCATATTGTGGACATTCAATTAGAATGTGGCGGACGGACAGTCAGTGATACCATGCAAACGTCACATATCGGCGGTTGCTCACTACGAAACAGGTATCTGTGTGTTAGCAAGTTTGGCCTAAGTGCAATCTTGCCAACACAACTTCTTCTCGTCGAACAGCTCGATTTGACGTCATCCATTTCCTTGGGGAGTTCTTAATATTTCTCAGCTTGTTTGTAGTTGGCATGAATTCCCATTCTCTCTTCCATAGGGAAATTAGCTCTTTCTTCGGGTGATTTCTCCAATCAGATGGCAGAATGAGTTCTTGTTAATTTGGCAGTGTGCTGCTTCCTTCGCTGCTTTGTCCGCGACTTCGTTATAATTTTATTACCTACGTGTCCAGGAACCCATAGGAACGTTACTAATTTATTTTTCAAGCTGCAGGTATGGAGAAGAGTATGTAAGCCTGTACCAAAATGTTGTGGCTGTCCGGCTGAATGACTGATTGTAAAGCACTTTTTGAATCTGTGCATATTATGTACTTCTGTCTAGCGCAGCTTTATATATATATGCAGAGTCTTCCGCTCTAGTCTGGCCAAAGTAGCGAGTGAGATTCTCAATTTTGTGTGTGTGTGTGTGTGTCTCTCTCTCTCTCTCTCTCTCTGTTTTAGATCCCTTTCTTCGGATCCTATTACACAATGTACATAGAAGTCGCAGATTCCACAAAACACACTAAAATTATGATTTTTTCTTGAAAAATGTTATAAATATAACCATTAAAATGATACGTTTTAATCTGTGCAGTTAGCATTTCGAGTTTAAAGTAAAATCGTATTCGAGCAAATTCTCCTCCCCCCCAAAAAAA
The DNA here is from genome assembly GCA_011037195.1 of Triatoma infestans. Classification (NCBI taxonomy): domain Eukaryota; kingdom Metazoa; phylum Arthropoda; class Insecta; order Hemiptera; family Reduviidae; genus Triatoma; species Triatoma infestans. Next base: position 19,265 of record JAAEAF010003569.1, read on the forward strand.
TCAAATGGTGCCAATGTTTCTAAAGTACTGTTACACTTCCGGTTATAGATTTTTTCTTCAAATCTTTTTGCTTGATGCAGTGGTAGTACCTAAAGGAAATATGATATTGGTTATTGTATATGGTTGGATGATATGATATTGGTTTTTACCATTTTTTGTTCACACATACACACGGTCCATCATTTTTTATTACTTAGAAGACCTAAAAACATGTATTTCCGGGATATTAACGAAGTAGAAGCGTGCTGGATAGCATCGCGGAGGCCCTAGGTTAGTGTCCAGCAGTGCGGCCCTTAGATTTTTTCTCTTCCCAGGAGTCTCTACAGCTGAGTAGTGAAACGAGAGAACACCAAACTGGTGCCGGCAATGCACTGAGAAGGCTCCGTACGCCAATGACCCCAGATGTTGACGCGCCTTAAATAAATAAAAAACATTTATTTTCGTTGTTGTGTTTGGTTTCCCGCAGCGCTGGAAAGCATCAGAAATATTTTCCGTGATAGCCTGCTCCTTTTGGTGGTCATCGACCGGTTTCAGGCGTTCGCCCATCATCAGGATGTTTTTTGCCAAACCAGTTTGATAACACTGTTACATTACATAACATTCTGATGATGGATGAACGCCCCAAACTGGTCGATGACCACCAAAAGGACCAGGCTATTACGGAAAATATCTCGGATGCTAATTGTATTTCTGGTCTAAATTAAAATTCAAAAATCTTCAAAGAGAAGATCGTAAATAGAAGACGATCGCAAATAGGAGTAAGAGAAAGCAATGCTGTTGTTAAGGAATGGACTTTGTGTGTTTGGATAAAATATCTCGGACAAGAAAAATCGCAGCACGCACAAATTTGATGTTCCATCTGGCACTCGCATTTTTCTTTCAAAATAAATCAACCAAAATTGTGATTTTAATTAATTTTTATTTTTATATTTTTAGCGAATTCTTGAAAACAGTACCAAAGTTGTTGTTTAAATTACTTTATACAATCTACACTCATAATTACCAATCATTCAACGAGTTTACATAAAAAAAATTTTTGTTTTTGGTGATGTGTGGGGAAAAATAACGTTAGCATTTCAGTATAATAAATGGTTCTCCCAATTTTATAATACTAAGCTAGGATCATGCCAAATTTGAAGAAAATTTAGTCAACCGAAAAGCTCAACTTTAGACTAGGTTTTTGCATTTTTTAAATTTTCTCAAATATAGGTACTATTTACTTTAAATTTGATATTTTTACCGCTCAGATAAAAACTACTTTTATTTCAAGCATTTTTCCACAAATTGATTGAATTGATTCTTTTAGGGTTTCTGATGAGTCTGTGATATAACATTTCAAGTTGACTACAATGTAAATACATCCAAGTGGCGACTTTACAACCATCATGTACCTCACCACGATCTACATTTATGTTAAAGCGACTGTATAAAAATTGAAATATTTAATGAAAAATTATTGATTTTATAATTTATTGTATTAACTGCAGAGAAATCGTGTTAATATTTATTTATTTTTAACCGATTTTGTGTAAAAGCTCGCTTCCAAATGCAGTTAATATTTGTACACTTTTGAAGACTAGAAAGGAGATTTAGTTTCAATTACTGTAGATTCGTTGAAATGCTGGCAAACTTACTAAAGCTACTTGCTACTTGCTAAAGACATAATGACCTGAGAACTTAGGTTTCTATGCAGAACTCTAAGGTCATCGAGTTGACACCACTCAGTGGTATGGTATATTGTTATAGGTTTCTTCAGGATAGTTATTGGCTTGATTACTAGTCCAACGTTGGCCTTGAGTTTAAGCTGCATAAAACAAAGCAAAAAAGAGGCGGGGCTTAATTTCCTACTCCATCATGCACGCAAATGATTATTGGTAATGGGCGGGGCTTTCCGATGCTTTTGATTAGTTGTTGGATGAGACGACGTCCAAGTCTGAGAAAGGTCATCTCATTTCTATAGCTAATCACAAATAAGCTGCAAATAATATTAGCCAGATAGCCATTAAAAATAGAAACGTCTATTATCACATTTAAGTAGGTATATTTGTAATTTAAATGTTGCTATATATATTTATATATTATCGTTATGGCTTAATCACATGCTAAGAGCAGTTCAAACCACCAAGATAATGCCACCGTCAATACTTCTACAAAACTGATTCGTTTAGCTTAGCGTACCAAGTTTAAAGTAAATCGCTGCAGCCGTCCGTTGGCACGTCCGTTAAACCAATTGTATTCAAATTTGAAATTTTCGCGATGCTGCTAATGTATCTTAATATTATAGATATACATTTGCACAGTTAGGTGACAGAATCATTCATTGTAATTGTTCACGCGTAGGCGTGAACTAGGAAGCGTTAGGAGGGCCTAATGAAGCATGCAATTATGAAAATTAACAAGGCAATAAGTTTTACTTGGCTTATCTTGAAGATGCGGTTGTGATGAATGAGAAGCGTATGTTGAGCCGGAGAAGCTGTGAAAGACGCTAGGAAGCGTAAAAGGTTATAAAGGAGGCTGTGTATATGTGTAAATATGTTCGTGTAAGGATATGTATGAAAGGAAGTTGCGAGAAAGTTAATTGGTGAATGAAGCGGTACGGAAGCGTGCGTTCGTTGATGCTAATAAGACCTCTCGGAAGCTGGTTGGAGGCAGAGATGAAAGACCAGTCTTGTAAACGCAGTACACCCGTGGAGGCGGTGAAATTTGATGATGAAGCAGTAAATGATGACGCAGAGAACAAATACACATATTCGCACGAGAAGCGAGCCAAAACACAAGTGAAGAAAAGGGATGAATAACCAGAAATAAAGGGGTGGCTGTGGAGGGAAAACCAACATCCGGAGACGCGAGAGAAGGCGCGAACGCGCCAGAGAATTGGCGGAGAGTATGAAAAAGGGGAGAAACAGGAAGTTACCAATACAGACACAATCTGGCAAGACGACGCAACAGCAATGATGTGAAAAGCTTAATCCCCCCATGGCCTTTCTTGGAAAATAGTACAAATCAAAGTGATAGATATTTATACATAAACAGCATATAATGTTTAATGAATATCTTTAAAGTAATTGTTGAGAAAATCGCTAAAAAGTGAAAGAAATTATTCGGTAAAATCATATTATTGTTGATGATTATTGACTAAACAAAATATCATGTTTAAGGCTTTTTAAATTTTTTTATTTATTTTTGAGATATTTTGTCCACAAACATAGATAAAGAGCATTCAATAAAAACTCACATTTTCCAACTTATGGGACCTCAAAAACCATGTATTTGCAATGAAAACACAATTTATAAAATTTGACGCAGTCCACTTACAGATCAAAAAAAATCTTTATCGTAGGAGCTCATGAAAGGCCAAATCATGCCAAACGACGATTTTTTTTCCTGGGGAGCAGCCATCTTTGTACTCACGGAAATCGAACCCTTAATCCTCACACCAAGTGCAAGGGGGCTAGCCACTAGATCAACGCTTGAGTTCCTTGCAGAATATAAGAAACTACAACTGTTTTTTATATAAATTATACAGTTGGACTCGGCAACTCTTTACAATGCGGATAGCGATCAAGTTTATCGTGAAAATGAATATCTGGAAATATAAAAATTGGAATATCACCTGTTCATAGATTAAATAAAAATGATACAATTTTCGAAATGTAATAATATTAAGCCACAGGGGGTGGGGGAAGGGATGTCTTTACAACAAACAAGAAATCGTATTGTCGGAATAACAAAGCAGAGAGAGTTAAAGGTAAGTGAACATACAAGTAAAAGAGGAAGCAGGAACCATTCCTGGTTTATTTCTTTTTATTTTTTTATTTATTTTTTTTTTTTTGACCCTGATCATTGCAATTTCTCTTTATGAGGAATTCTTGAAAGGAAAATGTTTACCAAAACAACTCTAGCAGAATTGAAGTAAAAAGGAAAAGGAAAGAGGAAATCACATCACTAGAAGGCACAGGCTATTGTTGTATGGTGGTAAGAGCGAACAAGCCAACTTAGCAGACATATATATATATAGGTTAGAAACCAGCCCAACTTTCTGCCTCTCAGACCACCTGCCTGCCCTCTGGGTGCGCTCTAACCTAACTACAACTTCTTCTCTTTTTTTTTCTTCTACAGGAACATATCAAACTCTTCAACAATAATATAACCTTTTATACCTTTAATAGTAATAAAATTTTATTATAACCAATTCAGATTTACAGTTTTATTTTCTTATTTAATCTCTTTATTATACTTTGCCATCTATGTTCTTTGCTTCTTTTCCTTTATGTTCAAGAAGAGTTTGAATGTATTTTTTTTTTTTTTTTTTTTCTATTTTACTTTCTGTACTGAACGTATTGTTTAGATTAATCTTATCCTTGTAGTTTCCATAAGTACAACCACTGTTTAGAAGCCATTTTAACCAATATTTCTTAACTGTTTAATTCCGCTTCATAGAAATTGTTTCTTTGTTCTTAAAAAGTTTCTTAAGACAACTTAGCGATTATATTTTTGTTTTTTTTTTTTGTTCGTTAACTCTTTTCTAACTCCATAGTCTAACTATTGTCATGAGAAGAAACATTGAGTCGTGCTGTGACTAGAGATTGCCAAATCATTTATGTTACTCCTCAGTATCTAAAAAAAAAAAAAAGAAAAACTTAAAAATTCCCGATTTAGCTGGTAAATCTTCTAGCAGCGTCCATGATGAAATATAATTTACATCAAAATGAAAGTATACTTTATAATATGTTCAAGTTTTCCATATGATTGTTGATTATATTAATATTTGATTAAGGGATGGGAATAGATAAATGGTTAACGTACTGGACTCTCACGCGACCCGGGTATTGGAGGACCCGGGTTCCAGGCCAGTTGTGCTATCCTTAGATTTTTTTCTTCTTAGGTGCCTCTACAGATCACTGTCCGGAGGTCCGGCAGTGCACTGAGACGGATCGCCAATATTTGCAATAGATGTTATCGCACGCCTTAAATTAAAAAGAATATTAAAATTATTATTAATATATTAAAATTAATAATATGTCTATTATTAATATGTATATAATTATATAATTGTATGGTGGTAAGAGCAAACAAGCCAACTTATCTGGTTTCTTACCTATATATATATAGGTTAGAAACCAGCCCAACTTTCTGCCTCTCAGACCACCTGCCTGCCCTCTAGGTGCGCTCTATCCAACTACAACTTCTTTTTTTTTTTTTTTTTAATAATATGTATATAATTAAAACTGTGGATTATGTATAGAGCAATGTTAGCGATGCATTTTCATGTAAAACAATAAAAAATAATTTTCTTTCCATTAAAGAAGTTTGAGTAAAGATGCAACCAAAGCATAGGTACGCCACTATACCAACTGAAATTGTAAAAGTGTTCCAGGTATGGACACAGTTTTAATCGGTACAATTGAAACAGTTTAAATCAGGGATTCTTTTCTGTGATATCTGCTCATTTTATGGTTATTAAACGATTTTCAATGTTCGACCATAATCAAGATACCTTATTAAGTAGTGAAATATCAGAGATTATTTCTCAAATCATCCTGATAAAAGACTTATACTCAAAACTTTAAGTATGATTGCGTAAACTAACTCTCTGCTGTGAAGTATAAATCATATAGTTTAACAAGACCTCTTGACCAGGGTGAATGCTCGAAACCCAAACAAAATGAATCGAGCTAAGTATTAAGGAAGGGATTAGCTTAGTGTTAGCGCACTGGACTACCAACGCGGAGGTTCCGAGTTCAAATCCAGTATACTGACCTTAGATTTTCTCTTCCTAAGAGCCTCTCCAACTCAATGACCGGTGATTGGTAGTGTTGTCTGTAGCTAGATAACACTGCTTGGAGGCCGGCAGTGCACTGAGAAGGCTTTGGGAGGGAACAATAGATCTTTCAGATCGCAGTAAGATAATCCCCTACACCAATCTACATCGACAAGTATTTTCCAAGATATATCATTTACCTGTTGCAGAAGTTTGTGCAGTTTTGAGATTGAATAATTAAAACCAAAATAATATTTTGATGTTAATCCTCCTCTTTCAGGCTAGAGATAGCTAGATAGCTACACAGGGATCTTAGAGCTCAGTATAACATCTTTTGCTATCTATCTTCTTCTGTTTCAAGGATCTTCCTTCAAGGTAGATGAGTTCTCTCCTCTTCTTCTGGAGCTCTTGGGTAAATTATTATTCTTTTTTGAATGAAAATACAACGGTTTCATATTGTTTTTTTTTTTTGTAAATAATTTTTTGATTTACGAATTTGTCTGGTAATCGTAACCTAATTTTCTGCCTAGAATATGCCAAACTATTTTATTTGAATTGCTGTATATATTTTTCACTCCAAAATCAAGCTTGATATGATATTCAATTTAAGGTCTTTACTTTGTTTACCTCATTTCTTCCTGACATATATTGTTTCTAAAGCATGGATTGAATGTCTTTGCCTGCTGTTGTTAAAGTCCAAGATTCACCAGAGATGAGGACAGAAGACGGTTTTTACAAATGATTATTTTAACAATTTCTTTATTTCTCGGAAGTTATTTCTGAAATACACAGGTTGCATAGCCATCCTTCAAATCATCATTGGATTTTAATTAAAGCCAATATACTTGTGTAAATAGGTGACAATGAACATCGCATACAAAGTGATTGTCACCTTATCAATTACATTTCATTCACAGCCATCGCAAATAGCAGATTATGAAGACTTCTTGAAGGTTTTTCTTTTGGAACAAAAGTTTTAGTAATGGATGTTATGGATGGAAAAAATTTACTGATGCCATTTCTTTGTAGTATCTTTATAACCTTAAGATCTTAAGATTTCAACATCTATTTTTATAAATAGAAACTAGATAATGAGGAGATTAAAGTTATTTGAAGGCCGGAATTCGCCTCATTATTTTATACTTTTATGCCCTGTCATAATGGTTTGTAAATTACTTAATTATTTTTTATAGAGACTTTTAGATCTATCTTTGGATTATTTATGATCTTGTACTACCTCTCTTCTTCCATGGCAAACATATTTCAGGGAGCTTTGGTTAATTTCTTGTTCTCAATATCACAACTATTTCTTGCATAAAACAATGCCTTCGCTTCATATTATTTTTGCCTGACAATCTTGTTCTCGGACAAGTTTAGTAAATGCCTAGGTTTCTATCCCGAAACGTACATTTAAACAAAACTGTTTAAAGTCTCGTAACTTGTTTTAACTAAATTTTTTCCAGAGATATTTTGGTGTATACTTGGATTGATGGTCTAAGTTCGGATTCATAAGAGATAAGGACAAAAACTTTTATAGAAGTAGCTAATTCAGAGATTTGCAGAGTCTATTAATATTGACTTAAATTTTAATGGGAAAGATTTTATTGCGAGGATTGTAAGTAAGTTTTACTTTTCAGTATAAGAAGATAAAGAAGGTAACAATTCCGATATCTTGAAGCATATTCCGTCTAGAATTTAATTCCTTCTAGAAATGGAAGTTCTACCTTGTTTCCACACCATTTAAGATTCATGAGGGTACATTATTTTCATAAAAAAAAAATTTCTAAATGAATATTAAATTATGCAATCAATGCAATCGTTTTGAACTTCTTGATTCTTGCGATTATTACCTAAAATAGTAATAATAATAATAATAATAATAATAATAATAATAATAATAATAATAATAATAATAATAAATGGGAAAAAGTGCTAAACAATAGAATTTTAACAAGAGCATCTTCTGGTCTATGTGAATCAGCTAGTACAAGATTTCCATCACGTAACACCCAAGTGTTCCAATATCAGCACCCCTAAAATTTGTATCCTCTTGTACTCCTGTGTGTGTGTGAGTGCGCGTATAGGTGCAGAAAACACTACCAGTAAAGGGTTCTGGCCGATGAAATTAGATAATCTAGTGCAAGTGTATAGTAACCAATTGAATATATAAAAACTTGCTAAAGGAAAAAAAGTGGATGGAATAGAAGAGTGTTTTTTTTACGTTAAAACGGTTAGTCATTTTATATTCCACCCCCTGGTTCTTTTTTTATTATTTCCCAGCTACTACATTCAGCGTTTTTTTTTTTTAACAAACGAGAAACGAATATAAAAAAAAAAAAATATCACTCCGCTGGTATGAGTGAAGCTAATAAACGTCTTGATGACGAAACCGTTCAGGTTGGATTAATTCAGATTAAAATGTCAGAGTAGTATGAAGAAGTCGTAAAAAAAAAAAGGAGCCGTCGGTGGTGGTGGTAGTGAGGGGGTTGACAGAGAAATGTTTCAACTTTTCCTCTTTCATTTCTCATTGGGGGTTCCAAAGCCACTATATCTAATGTTTTCATTTCTTCATCCTTCTCTCTAAAATTTGCTTCCCCTGGGTTACTTCAGGTTACGTTGAATGATAAAAAAAAAAAAAACATTTTAATTAAAAACGCGGATTTGTCTGCTTCTATATGACTTTATTATCTCTTACCAGTGGTTTATGTGCATTTTTTGTTTTTATTATCCAACCCACAATTTAATTATTAACTCTTATGTTACAAAATTAATATCCTTTTAAACTGCAAAGTCTTGAAAAAAGAAAAAAAAAATATGCATCGTAATCTAAAATTGCAAATAAAAGATTTTTTAAGGGAAGGGAATAGTGTTCGAGTCTAGGTGTGCTACCCTTAGATTTTTTTTCTTCCTAGGAGTCTCTACAGCTCACTGTCCTGTGATGGATAGTGTTGATAGTGTTGTCTGTATCGAGAGAACACTGTCCAGAGGCCGTCAGTGCACTGAGAAGGCTCCGGGCGCCAATGACCATAGATGTTGACGCGCCTTTTTTTTTTTTTTTTTGGTATCAGTATTTACACTATTAACCAATTTGCTGTCTGTATTTGATAATAATTAACCAGGAGGATTTAATTTTTGTAACTACTCATAAAATCAACAAGAGAATAGTACACAAAGGTATTATTTGAAAATACTATATCCTTAAAAATAGAGGGGAACCGTGCAATATTTAGTAATCTCATGGAAAAACTTGTCCCTTTCTTTGTTATAATCTGGACATACCATGACTATATGTTCGAGATCCTCCGTCTCATTATATCTCCTACAAAGAGGAGAGTCTAATTTGCCAATTTTAAACAAATAGGCACCTACAAATAGCATGGTTTGCCCGCATCCTATTAATTATTGAAACAATTCTTTTGCCAAAGTAACCCTCTTTAAACCATACTTTATGATTAACCTGAGGTACCATAGCTTTGTAAAATAAGCCCTTATCCGAATTAGCGAATCTTTGCTGCCATTTTTCTAAGATTTTTTTTTCTTTTTACCCTTTCCTTTAAATCAGATGGTGGAAGAGGGATCGCTAAGAATTTGCCGGAATTACTGGCCTCTTTAGCAAGTAAATCAACTATTTCATTATCGGAAATTCCGCAATGTGCTTTGCACCAAACAAAATTAATTTTCTTTCCTAGGTTCTTCAGATTGACAAGAGCTTCGGCAATGTTAATTATTAAATGATTAGCTGATGCTAACTTCCAATGATGCAGGGCATCTAAGGCGCTTCTACTGTCACTAATTATGGTGATATGTGTGGCATTCAGAGTATAAGAGTATACCATAGCCTGATGAATAGCGATCACTTCGGCTGTATAAACGGTAGTATAGGCTGGCAGTTTAAACATTTTTCTTATATTATTGTTGGGATCAAAGTAGGCACATCCAACTTCATTATTTAATTTGGATCCGTCGGTAAACAGTTTATATGTGGAGGGAAATAGTTTAGAAATATCATCTAGAAATATTTTATTTACTATTGTATTGCGGAAAATTAGAATAGTTTTGTAAGAATCTAACATGCGGCTGAATTTGTGAAATTATTTCTTGATTGGCTTTGAAATATGGCAATTTATCTGAGATATATATCAGAGATTTCAAATGCGCGACTTCTGTGAAACTAGCTGTCAGCACGGGTGAGTTCTTATGTCTCCAATAACGCAACTGTAAATCTTTGATGCTTAATGTACAAATTTGTTTGCATAATTTTTCATTCCTGCTCATAGTTTTCAGAACATGTCTATGACATAACTGTTCTCTTCTGAGATCAACCGGCAGCCCGCCAGCCTCAGAATGCATAACATCAAGTGGTGTAGTTTTAGTGTAACCTAAACATAACCTTAAACTTTTATTTTGAAGTAATTGTAAAGTTTTAAGGGTTGACATTTTGGCTTGACCATAAAGAAAGGATCCGAAATCTATAATACTGCGTACTGTTGTCCTATAGAATAGAAGGAAATATTTGGGTCCGAACCCCATTTGACGCGCCTTAAATTTTAAAACAAACCAAAAAAGAATAAGATTTTCACTTTCTCATACATCCAGTTAGAGGTTGTATAGCAATGTATTAAAGTTTCGATGTCATGTTTTAATTGGAAATACAACATTTGAGTTCCCCTAGAGTATGTTTTAGTCACCATAACCAAAAACGGAAACGCGTTCAAACTTGAATATGTTTAAGTTCCACCAGATGCCAACTGATAGGATGGTTCTTAGGTATCATTTCGAAAGGAACTTCTAAATTCTTATACCGAGCAGATGTGAATGGGACTGTGACCCCCCCCCCCTGTTAGGTAACTCGATCTGGTATACAGACGGATCCAAAACTCCGACTGGGGTCGGAGCCGGGGTCTATGAGCGCAAGCCTAAAGTTAAGGCCAGCCTAGGGAAGTACGCCACGGTCTTTCAGGCTGAAGTCGTGGCTTTACAACTCTGCGCTAGGGAGATTATAAGGCAAGGCATAGTGGGTAGAATAGTAGCCATATAGTCCGATAGTCAGGCAGTAGTTTTAAGCCTGTCCTCCATATCTCTTGCCACAAGGCTGCAATGGTACGTCTTAAATGATACGTATGGTAGCGATCATTACCCTATTTGCATCAATGTAGAAAGTGGCATTCAACCTCAATTAAGGCCTAAGCGATGGCGTATTAAAAGTGCTGACTGGACACGTTACGCGGAAATGTCTAACCTAACTGACCGAGAATTGCAGGGAGATTGTGAACAAATAGCTCTTGTCATAAACGCAAAATCTTGTTGGCAGCCAAAACGACAATTCCGATATCAAAGGAGCTACCACATAGAGTGACAGTGGTAGTCAGAAACATGCCAAGAAGCTACCAGAAAGCGCCGTAGGGCTATTAGAAAATTTAAAAGGCACTGCACAAGAGAAAACTATATAGAATACAAGAGAACGAACGCCGAAGCGAGAAAACTTATAAAGATGCAAAAAAGAGTAGCATGGCAAAATTATGTATCCTCATTAAACAGAAATACCCCACAAGCTGACATTTGGAATAAAATAAAGTGTATTAGTGGCCGGGGTAGAACAAATTTAATATCCGGATTAGAGAAAGACGGACAGAAATTTACCCAGCCGTCTGAAATTGCTGAATGTCTTGCGTCTCACATAGCTGAATACACATCTGACGAAGCATACGAACCGACTTTCATTGCCATCAAAAGAAGGAAAGAAAGTAATGAAATTAACAATGCACAATATCAAATTAATGATTTGTCTATCAACGTACCGTTCACTATGGCAGAACTAGAATCGGCACTAGAAAATTCTAAGAATTCATCTCCCGGGCCGGACAATATTCCCTATGTTTTCCTTAAAAAATTAAATTTTTCATCGAAACAAACCTTGCTATCCTTTTATAATCATGTATTTATGACAAATTCCTTTCCTTCCTCATGGAAAATGGCCACAGTAATTCCCATATATAAAAAAGGAAAAGAGAAGCATTCTCCAAAAAGTTACCGTCCTATTTCACTTACAAATTGTATGTGTAAGGTAATGGAAGAATGGTGTGTAACAGATTGAATTACTTCATAGAATCCCGGAACCTATTGTCACCTTACCAGTTCGGTTTCAGGCAGTGTCGCTCTACTGCAGAGCCCCTGGTCATATTGGAACATGCAATCCAGGATGCATTTCTAAGGAAAAAAATGGTAATTGCCATTTTTTTCGATATCAAGAATGCATATGATATGGTCTAGAGATGGAAAGTGTTAGACACCCTGAACACATGGGGAATAGACGACCATGTATTTATGTTTATCAAAAATTTTCTAAACGATGGAAAATTTAGAGTAAGGGTTGGAACAAAATTTTCTAATATTTATGTACAGCAAAATGGTCTCTCTCAGGGTAGTATTTTAAGCGTGTTACTTTTCAAAATCGCTATTGATAGTATCACCAGACACATCCCTTCCCCTGTTAAATCGGTCCTTTTTGCAGACGATTTCACCGTCTTCGTCACGATAGATAATGTCCTGCAGGGGCAACGTATACTACAGCATGCTCTTTATAATCTCAGTGAGTGGTCAAACCACAATGGGTTACAATTTTCTCCAGAGAAAACTAAGTGCATGATATTTTCTAGACAAAGACGGCAGCAACCGACCCCTCTTCTGTACATAAATGATGCTTCAATAAGAATGGTAAACACCACTCGCAGTTTAGGACTAATGGTTGACAGCAAACTTTCGTGGATTCCTCACAACCGAGACATTCGTGATCGTTGTCGTAAGACCATCAATATGTTGAAAATAATAGCTGGCAATAAATGGGGCGCTGATAGAGAAACACTGCTAAAGATATACCGGGCTGTAGTGAGATCAAAAATTGATTACTGCAGTTTCATACATGCTTTTGCCCGAGAGACTGCCTTGAAACAGTTGGACACCGTGCATAATCAAGAAATTAGGATATCCCTAGGTGCCTTCAAAAGTAGCCCGGTGCTAAGTTTGTATGTTGATGCGGGCGAATTGCCATATCATATAGACGGAAGCTCTTAGCCCTTGGTTTTTTGTTAAAATTACACAGCAAACCGCTAAGCCCCTGCTACAAGATACTAACCTAACTTCTACTAGAGGAGAGGTATAGCAGATCCATACGAGCCACCCAGCCCTTCGGCATAAGGTGTAAAAATTTAATATCCGAAAACAGACTCACTATCCCTCCACTATTCAGGCATCAGCAGCAAGCAACAGCCCCCTGGTTAACTCCACCAATATTAATTAACCAATCCCTGTTGAAACACCCCAAAAGTGAAACCTCTGTAACGGAATATAAACAATATCTTTTAGAATTACTGAACAGAAAACAATTAAATAACGTTCTGTACACTGATGGATCCAAATCTATTCGAGGTTGTGGTGTAGCAGTTGTTATTCAAGATCGGAACTATAAATTCGGTTTGCCACCGACTAGTAGTATTTATGTTGCAGAACTTTACGCAATTTACATGGCACTATGTATTGTTGGGGGAACTCAGGGTAATGTAGCAGTGTGCTCTGACTCAATCAGCTCTCTTCTATCCTTGAGGCACATTTATACAAAACACCCAGTCATCCAGGACATCCACACACAAATGTATAATTTGAAAAAGGAAGGGACTAATGTCTCATTTATTTGGGTGCCTGGCCACGCTGGAATTTGCGGAAATATTACTGCTGACGCAGCAGCAAAGGAAGCAGCAAATATGGAAGTTACAGTGGAGAGAAGCATGCCTGCCGACATAGCTCGTCAAATTAGGACCCATGTGTACCAAAGTTAGCAGCAAGTGTGGAGTGCTCTTGCTGTAAATAACAAATTAAGAACAATTAAAGATACTGTGCAGACCTGGGACTCTTCCAGCAGATCTATCAGGAGAGAGGAGGTAGTAGTGGCTCGTTTGAGGATCGGACATACATGGCTGACCCATGGTTACCTGATGTATGGCGATCCTATCCCAATGTGTAGTCCATGTAATGTCCCATTATCCGTCCAGCATATTATCATTGAATGTCAGACGTACCAACTACATAGGCAACAGAACAATATTCCAAACTCCTTAACCGAGGCTTTGAAAGATGACCCAGCTAATGTAGACCGGATATAAAATTTATAAAAGATATAGGTCTTTATGGCAAGATTTGAATAAATTTACTAAGTGTAAATACTTTGTACATAATTTATTAAATATTTTAACTTTAGGTTTAGAATTAAGGGACCAGAGGAATATAGATTACTCTACCCCGGTATAGAATAGTGTATTATTAAGGTTTAGAATGAACGAATGGCGTGAATGTAACGACTGGGGTATATGTATTTATTGGCGTGATTGCAGTTATGAATGGATAATTGAATGAATGTGTGCGACTTATGAATGCAGTGAAAGGGAGCCAATCTTGGCCAGGGATGGCAAGTTCTAACATTATATATAGTATTACAAGATGTATTTTATTTCGGGAGCCATCGCATAAGGTGGGAGGGTCTGAACCGGGATTGGCACCCCGGCAATTGTGTGAACGAAGGTTGAAAGGGTAGAGTTAAATCCTAGAATGATTGGAAGAGCATAATAACCGAAAAAAAAAAAAAAAAAAAAACTAGTACATAGTAAGTTGTACATTAGTTAGCCGTAAGCTTAATAGAAAGCCATACTTTACATATATTGCCTTTAAGATCAGGTAGCTGATTGTGGTTAAACTGTGAAGCCTTTAACATGTCAGACGAGTTTAGCTCTGTAAGCTAACCAATCTAGCTAAACGACAAATATAAAACAGAAGCAAGAGTTCCAATCATTCAACGTTACCCAACTACACCGCGCTTTGCTTATCACCCTATTCTATCATGATGATACTCATTCTCCGCACTGGTATCTTCAAATATAAATTTGTGACTACAAGTGCCAAGAGTATATATATTTATATCTCATTATCAACCATCAACATTCCAACCACTATTACATTTTCTATAAAATTTAGTGCCCAAAGAAATATTTCAATTTTAAACAGTTTCAATCTTTTTAAATTTAATTAGCCTAAATTCTTGAATCGATGTTTTTTAGACAAGAAAAAAAGCTAAATTTTGTTGTTAAAGTATATCTTTATATTTTATTTTATATTACAGGAGGGGAATAAGCAGTAAAAGCTGAAATAGAGAATTAAAGGAAAGATATGCTTTATTTCTAAGTAATTCTCTCTTTCTCTCTCTCTCTCTCTCTCTCTCTATATATATATATATATGTATATATAAACAGAGTGAGCATCATAAGTAAGAGGGGTTACATTTTTCAGGAGTTGGTAAACTGGAGATGGAGGTTAAAATAATAAAGAGACGCTTTTAGATAGAGCGGGCAAAAATAAAGGTTATGGGCAAAATAATGGGGTAGGAATAATGTGGAGGAATACTTGAAGTATAGGATGAAGTGTAGTAGGCGGTAGAAGAAAGGGTGGTGAATGTAGGAAAGAACAGGGATAGGAGAGCCAAGAGCCAAAAGTGGATAGAGAGTAATATCATGTCTGAATTCCTATAGGCACTGGCAATGGAATGTTTTGGAAGGAGTTTGGGTAGAAGTCCACACACACACACACACATATATACCACCATCGCCACTACTTTGGAGCAAAGAATTTACTGCAGCACAACCACACCATTCTTTCTCCCACCATAAACACAAATACACATACACACACACAAACACTTTTATATATCGTCGTCAAATACACGTTTAGCCTTACATATTGATTCCCAATATGTCAGTATATTGACATATTTGCATGTCGTTCTGGTGTCGCTAGATATTATAGAGGAAGTTAGGCCACGCCAAACAACAATAAGTTTGACCAATAACAGCATATTTTCTAACAGTGTTTTCAAAATATATATATATATATACTATATGTGTGTCTGTGTATTTTTTTATATTTGTGTAAAAAAAACTTATATACAAACATATTTCGGCTTTTATGATAAAAGTCAAGTTTATTTTTTTTTTTTGTTCTATTACCAAAATTCTATTGCCATAGACGTTTAGTACGTATGTTGAAACAGAAATATTATTGTGATATTAACACGAGAGAAAAAAAAAACATAGTACATTATATTCATAATATGAAAAAAACATAGAACTGGTATATTACTTAAAATGAGAATGAAATAATTTTCTGCTGCCATTGTCATGTAAAACACTTAAGACTTCGGATGGATGAGTGGTTTGTTATAAACTGACGTTTTGCTCATAAATTGCAATAGACTTCTTCAGTGTAGTGTTGACTATATTGCTAAATCAACACCTATTATTACAGTTACTTATTATACCTAGTAAGATGAAGTATTAAGGATCTTATCAAATTCAATGTGTAGTTTTGAAACTGACAATCTTAATAGATTCTAAATACATAATATTATATTACATTGGATTTTTATAATGTGTTTAGAAAATTGCTTTAAAAAGGGGACAACACAGCTGCTAGATCTCTGGAATTTACATTATTTTGAAAGTATTTATTAATCAGAAATAAATTATTGTTTATATTATATAAATATTAAAAGAATGTATCAACTAAATTTGCTCTATGCAAGTCTATGTTATACACTGTTTTGACAAAAAAATCTTGATGATGGACGAACGCCCAAAAACCGGTCGATGACCATAAAAAGAAGCAGGCTGTCACGGAAAATATCTCTGATGCTTTCTAGTTCTACGGAATCAACCACAACCACAATAACAGTATTCCTTAATGTATAATGATTATTTTAATTTTTTTTAGATTAGGGTATATGTACACAGGTAGTAAACAAGAGAAGTAGTGGGGATATGTATGTCACTTAATAAATGGGTGTTAAATGGTGAACTAGTTATTAATGAAACCTGTTCAATAATAAAGTTTAAAATAATACAGTTTTGGGTGTTATGAAACTGAACTGATACTACTATTTGCTTGTTTGGCTAGAGCAGTATCACAATTCTATCATCTAAATAATATTAATTAGAAAATATATGGTTGAAATTCTGAATTTGAAGAAAATCGGTAGACCGAATGTGCGTTTTTACTAAAAATAGATATCAGATTTCTGCTATTTTCTCTAAATGGGCTCCAACGATTTTCCTTAAACATTAAATATTAACCACACATATAAAGAGCTAAAACTTTTATTTGCAACATTTCTCCGGGAAAATTCATTCAAGTGGACTTTAGGGAGAGGATTAGGGTATGGATTCCTCTAAAGTGCTATTTTAATTCAACAGTGTATTATACAATTCTGTCGACTAAATAATATTAATTAGAATTATATAAGTTGCCAAAATTCCCAGTTTGAAGAGAATCGATTGAGCGGAAGTGTGACTTTACTGCATAAGTTATTTTAACGCTAATAAGAATTATAAGTTGCGCAGATTTGCCATTTTACAGTAAGAGTGAGTCCTGTGAATATTTCACACCAGATTTTTTGTTTTATGATGTTGCGAGAAACTAAATTTTGATTGAATTAGCTCATGCGTAGATCTCCATCTTTATAGTAGGTACTCTTTCAATACTTTGTAAACTGTGCCACATAATATATAAAATTAATATAATATAAAGCTAAAATCTCCGGAATTAAGAAAAGATATTTAACGAAATATTATGAATTACTTTGGAGAAATTTTTGTGCGTGTTTAATATCAATTTCATTTTGTTCCATTAGTATTAACGTCTCCAAATACATAATGCCGAATGTTGCGTTTCTGCCTAATCCTCTTCTAGTTTCTTTTACAACAATGGAATGAAAGTGCTGATTTTTTTTTATGTAGCTTACATTAGTTTATATAAAGCAGTAAATATTATGTTTGAAATAAGTTGATTTTTCTGCATTTTTTTACAAAAAAAAAAAAAAAAATTAATATCACAATTTGATAATTTATAAAATACCTACAAAAGGAAAATTAGTAATAACATTCTAAGACTAGATTTTGCATAGAAATAATTAGCTAAACATAATTAACCAATCAGAATGTTTAAGTGAAGGTGTGAAATGTGGGCGTGGACCAGATGATAATTCTAAATTTCTAATTGGTCTAAATATACACCCGCATTTCACACCTTTATTTCTACACTCTGATTGGCTAATTATTTATAGCTAATTATTTCTATGAAAAATTTAGTTTAGATTTTTTTTTTACTAATTTTCCCTCCGTAGAAGTATTGTATAAATTATCAAATTGTTCTATAAAAATGTTCCAAAATGAACAGATATTTCTCCAGAAAAAGATTTCTTTTAGTGTACTCTAAGAGATACGGAATTTTAGACTTACAACTTCACTTCAGTTCCGTTAGGATTGATATGGATGCCTTCATTGTTCCATTAGTTTTCAAGGAGTAACGATCTTGAAGAAGCTCATTTCAATACGAGCGAAACGTCGGTTTCTAGCAAACCATTGTCGCGCTCTCAATCTGGAAACTCAAGTGTTTATAAACTTTTATTATAAACTATGTTGTAAATTGGATGTTGAGGTTCGGTCATACAAAAGAACTCTTTTTAAATTTCTACCGACCTTTCGGCAAATTTATTATCTTCTTCAGGTTAAAAATTTTCATCAGAGACATTTTCCGTGGTAGCCTACTTCATTTTGTGGTCATCGACCGGTTTCGGGCTTTCGCCCATCTTCAGGATGCGTTTTTTCAGACAGTGTGACAACACAGACTTACATAGAGCAACTTAGTTTCACACTAACTGAGACGTATTTTTAAAATGCTGAACTCTTAAACTAGGTAAAGGGATGTGGCCAGATGGGTGGGAAAACATGTGTTTGGGTTGTTAAAGGGCAAATTTCTTTACAGTGGACACAACACGTGGGGGTTTACTCTTTAAACTCTGTTGTTGGAGGGAGACTTACTTTACAATTATTTAACCAAAATATGAATAATATAAGCAAATACACAAAATAAATTTAAATAAATTAAACAACGATTTAACATTTAAAATTCATTCATTCGTTTAATATTGAACGATTTTTTTATATAATTAAGTTTTTTTCAGTTACAAAGAATTAAGAAATTGCAGTCACTCTTTCACTTTTTCACGCAACCCTCACATCCTCGCAAGCATGTATTACCTAATTATGTTATTTTATATAATTAAATTTTTTATTATGCATCCCACAAACCATATCACATCATCACTCACATACATCATCCAAATACGCACTTTTTTTCTCCCTATATATATATATATATATCTAAACTAGTAAACTTTAAATAAACTAGTAAATTTATATATACATAGTAGATTTAAAACTAAACCTAAACTTAAAATCTATTTAAGAACATTTGTTGCGTGTGTAATTGTGTTTCTGTTGCTATTGTGGGAAGAGTGTTTTGAATAATGGTTCACTGGCAAATTTTGTCTGTTCATTTATTAAGTTTTTTGCCGTGCGCAACAAATGTTCTTAAATAGATCTTAAGTTTAGGTTTAGTTTTAAATCTACTATGTATATATAAATTTACTTGTATTTATAAATTTGTGCTCACCTCAGCAATATTGATGATTTTTGGTGTTCGTTACGACTGCTGTGTTCAATGTTGTAAATTGGATGTTGAGGTTCTGTCATACAAAAGAACACTTTTTTAATTTCTACCGACGCTTTGGCCATTTTGTTGCCTTCTTCAGGGGAAAAATTTTCAGTTAGAATTATTTACAAACTCTAGTTTAACCTGTGACATACCATCACCAAGTGTTGGTGGTATACTTGGTGTTGGATACAACACTTGGTAATGTGCCACAGGTTAAGGTACAATTTGTAAGTAATTCTAACTGAAAATTTTTACCCTGAAGAAGGCAATAAATTTGTCGAATGTAATGACATGGCAAGTTCATAGCAATGTCAAACCTTCACAACACATAACAAAATAAAGAATAATTTATAACTAGTGGCCTAGCCGGCTGCTGTCTTCAAGACAAGGCCGCGGCCAAACAAACAAAACCAAGGGTCAATACTTTACATCAAAGCAAGCTGGCCACTGACCTAAATCGCTGGTCACCGAACTAACCAAGGTCGCACACTAGGACAGATATCTTGGTGTGTGTGTTGCTAACACTGATACAAACTTCGCCCCATTGGAAGAGGGCACGATTATACATCAGTAGGTCTTCAAGATCATTATACGAGCAGCAGTTCCGCGTCCCTATACAGTTTTTATTTATACTTATTTCCTTAGTTTTGCATCTTAGTTCACCTATTTTAATCCTTCTAAATTATTAGTTATTTATCTCCTATTTATTTCTAAGTATTTCTTGTTAATAGTTACCATCACTCATGTTTAAATTATTGTACAAATACAGTCTAATTTTATAAATTCAGTGTTAATAATTCGAGCACTAACTTCCAAAAAATCTCTAAACTAACTTCCGCCCTCTTCACGACATTTACTACATATCATAGGAATAACAATAAACGATTCCACTACACGAAACGTCGGTAGAAATTTAAAAAGAGTTCTTTTGTATGACCAAATCTCAACATCCAATTTACAACATTGAATACAGCGGTCGAACACGAACACCAAAAACATTATAAATTATGTCAATTTTATTGTTTCTTTATTGATTTAAAATACATAATTATATATGTAAAATGTAGTAAAAAATTACCGTTAAAATGCAGGTTTTACAGGAGTTCTTATAATCGGTATTTCTAATTTTGTGGTAAAGATCAAAGCATGGGAACACGTTAAATTTCAAATTATTTTTAATGAATTTCTACAAAACAATGGGTCCAACAAACACAATGTGGATGTTAGTTATTATTAACTACTTGGTAATATAAATTAATATATGAGATTTCTTTTATTTTCTTTTTTTTTTTAAAAAAAAAGGAAGTGAAATTCATTAAATTAGAGTAACAATAAAAAAGGGATAAAACAAAAACAAAAAAAAATAACAATTCTAATTTAAAGCCAGTAATGCCCCCACACGAAATAATTCAAAGCTGTTTTAATTTAAAATGAGGAAAGAACGAACGTTTATCAAAAAGTAACAATCTCTATTCAAAACAATTGTGAAAGAAGAACTTTCTAATTTTCTTTTTTTATATCTAGTATTCTTCTTTTGTTTTTCTTTTTTTCTTTTTTTTTTTTAATTCTAAATAAACCCATTATAAATTTAAATCAAATAATTAAGGTTAATTACTGAAAATTTATCTGGTAACAATTAAATATAATTAAAAGCCATTATTAGGCTGTGCATTGTTGATAAATACAATTGTTACTTTATATATAATTTTTAATTTCTATCTTAATAATTTGAGGTTTATTAAAAAAAAGGCTTAGTAATTATTGTATTTGAGTTTCATTAAATTAATTGACCATGAAAATTATCAAAAAGACATTAAATATATTAAGTCATTAAAAAGACAAATCAATATTTTACAATTCATATTATTGAAAATGTGGCTGGGTCCGCAATGCTGGATAACATCCATTATTTTATCCGTTGTAGGATGCATATTAGATTTATTCCTGACCGGTTTCGGATATTCATCCATCGTCAGAGCAAATTCACCAAGTTTGTGTAGAGAGTTCACTTCAACTAAATGTTTCTGTAGACTCACACTTGTTGATTGTATGTATGTGGGAAGGTTATAAGGTTATGTTACTAAATGTGTGTGTTTCATGATAAATGAAATTATTATAAATTGTGATTAGGCATTAAAAAATAGTGTGTAATAAATAGCATGTTTTGAAGAATACTTTATAACTAAATTTTAATACGGTTGTTAAGCATGCACAGTGTTTTATCAAGTCATTTTCATTTGGGGGGGGGGTTAATCCATTAAAATTAATCCATTAATTGCCTTTCCTTAAAATTTATCTAATCTTATTAATACAGTTTACTCCTGAAATAACTTACCCCCCCCCAAAATGAGTCTATAGAAACATTTAGTTGAAGTGAACTCTCTACACAAACTCGGTGAATTTGCTCTGACGATGGATGAATATCCGAAACCGGTCAGGAATAAATCTAATATGCATGCTACGACGGATAAAATAATGAATTCATATTATGTTTACAAAAAAAACATATCAATACTTATAGCATAAAAATAACGTATTATAAAAAAACCTATAAAGTATAAATATATATTTGTATTATATTACATAAACACTCCAATATCTTCGCAAATGATATTATATAATATTACGATAATTGTTTATCAATATTAATATAGAACATTGCCCGCAAGAGGTATCTGTTTTGCATGCAGTTACTTGGGGAGTAGCGACCCCACGGGTTACCACAGCTCAGTAATCCATGTGCACAAAGTCAGAACACTTAAACTTAAACTACATACAGTCTACTCTTTATAGACAAGGCAAACACAGTATACAAACCAGGGTCTCCGTCTCTAGTTAACTGGTCAAGGGAGAAG
The DNA here is from genome assembly GCA_011037195.1 of Triatoma infestans. Classification (NCBI taxonomy): domain Eukaryota; kingdom Metazoa; phylum Arthropoda; class Insecta; order Hemiptera; family Reduviidae; genus Triatoma; species Triatoma infestans. Next base: position 41,471 of record JAAEAF010003569.1, read on the forward strand.
GAAGGAATTAGCTCAATGGCAGAGCGCTGGATTAGCAAAGCGGAAGTGCCGGGTTCGAATTCAGCAAGCTGCCCTTAGATTTTCTCTTCCTAGGAGCCTCTACAACTCACTGTCCGATGATGGTCAGTGCTGTCTCTAGCTAGAAAACACTGATTGAAGGCCGGTAGTGCACTGAGAAGGCTCCGGAGTTAGGGGAAACAATAGATCTTTCAGGTCGCAGTGCAATAATTGTCTACAACAATCTACAATCTACGCCCCAACTAGCCGCACGCAGATATTTAGATATACAGAGGAATCTGTGACGTTATATATTGGAGTGTAACAAAAAAGTCTGTGCGTTATTTTTCTGTCTTAATTCTTATCAGTACTTTATTAAAAAATACTTTACAAAATATTAGTTTACCAAAAGTTTCTTACAGTTACCACTTTTACTTTCAGTTTATGCTTGTATCAGCTTGTGGAAAGATCTATACGATTTGTGAGCGATTTAAAAAAATGATCTAGTTAAATCTAAAGCTTCGGGGAATTTTGCCTCACTACTTTAAAAAAGGCTACTGCCACAAACACCCATTCCGAAATTAATGAAATAGAGAGCGACGGTTCTTTACAGATCACGGGCTGCACACTAAAGTTTCAAAAAATTTAGAGAGCGTGTTATGAGGCTGGACGTGATATGAAGTAAGCTTTACCGAGGACGTCCTCTCTCCTTACGTTCAGCATTTCTGGTGACAGCTTTTTCATTTGCAAACGTCCATTCTATTAGCCACATTTACTACTAAGTTCGACAAAGATTTGTTGTTCACGTAAATGAAGTTGAAGAGTTCATGGTAAAATATATTTGTAAAAAGAGAAAAATATACATATATATTAAAAGTTTAAAAAAAAGAAAGAAGAAGTTTGAAGTGATGGTTCTTCATTTGGAAGAAGGGAGAACCATGGCCGCTATTTGACACTTGTTCGATTTGCTTCCTGTCTAGCAATCCAAACCCTTCTTTTATTCTATTCTACATCCTGCCCATTTTTTCTGGGTAGTTTCTTGATGGAATAGCCTCAGGGCGGGGAAAGGAACGAAAGAAACAAAAAACGAAAAAGAAAAAGGAAGTTAAAAAAAAAAAAACCTATCAACTCGTCATTGGAAGAGAAAAGTGAATGGAAAAACTGCTCTAAATGTCGACATAGCCGACAGCCAGGGGGCGCGACCTTTTAAATGTGGTATGGGTATATACCAGTAAGTAGAAAAGAGATGAAATGTCTTCTACCCTTGCTCTGGGTAGAATTGGGGGTAGAACCTCCATCAATTCTTTTGTCACGACTCTGTCCATATTTTACCACAGCATTAGCTCGCCTCTCTATTCATATTATAACTTCATCTTCTTTCCGGGTAAGAAGACCAAAATCGTTCTATATACTCGTCTACCAGAATGGCAGAGGTATTTGGGGGAGCTCATTAGTATCTTTTAGTCGTTGATACTGTTACCACAAGGCAAACCAATTTTTGCAGCCGTTCCTCATAACACTTCAAATCATTTTTTTCCCACTTTATTCGATTTTTTCGTTGCTTTTTGTTCCTATCCAAACAAATTAAGTGTATGAAGAACTATAATTCCAATATTTCAAAACAAGGCACTTCATTAAACGAAATGTCACTTGTAGAAATTTAAATGTCGTTTTTAAATTTTTGATTTTTCACTTTCACTTACAGGTATAGGGGGAAGTATTGCGATCATAGGAGTTCTTGATTTTCACCGGAAGTACATGATACGTATTGAATAAAATCTCCCCCACTCTACGGAAAAAATGTGTTTTGCAAATGATCTGTAAGTGTGTATGTGTGTTTGTGTGTGTGTGTGTGTGTAAACAGAATTTCTCAAAAAAATAATAGCAGGTAGCACAAACTTCATATCCCGCTTATTCACTGCAACCGAACCAGACATGAACATATTGATAAAAATCCATCAACCGGAGGTGGGACTTTAATATTTTCGCGGATTTTCTCAAAAGTATTATTATTATTTGTCTGTGGGGAGGGAAACTCTACGCTATCCAAAGCCTCACTGGGCCCATATAGCTACCCCAAGAAAAACAACAACAAGCCGAGTCTATAACAAAAATCCAAACCGGACCTAATCCATCCAAGATTCACCGCAGTCCGAAAAAAAATCGGACAATAACCTTAAGCGGAAAAGCCTAAGCTCTTCTACAGACATCCTATTCCAACCAAACGTCCTGAACCTAATTTCCTCACAACCCAGGCAATCAGTCATAAGATGGATTGGTGTTTCCTCCTCTGTCTTACAGACTCTATAAAATGGATCCGGCATGAGCCCCATTATGTAGAGATGTCTCCTTAAACCACAATGTCCAGTAAGAGATCCAACCAGATGCCTAAGAGCGCTCCGTGAAAAACACAACAACGTCTCACCAATGGCCTTGTCCAGACCCCCGATGAGCATTTTGGACTGCCGAAAACCAACTGAGCTCATCCATAAGGATGAATGCTGTGAAGCTGTCCATGTCTGGAAGCCTGACAGACATGTGCCAGAAGACACGCCAACAGCAGGCTCGGGACCAATGAAAGGAAGAGAGGCGCCTAATTTGGCAAACCTATCCACCTCCTCATTCCCAGAAATTCCCATGTGACCTGGCACCCAGACTAGAAGAACATCCTTCAGAGAAAAAAGCTCTTCCAGTCTTTTAGAACATTCTAACACCAACCTGGAAGTGAAGTCAATGAACTCAGCGCCTTGAGCACAGCTTGGCTGTCCGAGCAGATACAAACACCTTTTAAGTTAGTGTTACGTACCCTCTCACCCAAGACACAACAAAGAATAGCATAAACCTTAGTCTGGAAGACCGTGGTCCATTCACCAAGAGATACTGCCAAATGATCTCCGGTCTCAAAATAGGCCGCAGCTCCGGACCTACCATCCATTCTGGAACCGTCTGTGTAACACCGGAAGTAATTATCAGGTATCACGCCAGACGGACCGAATCTTGACCAATCTTCCCTAGAGGGTAACCTGGCACTGTAAGAATGCTCGAATACAATAGTCTTCAACATTCTACCTGCAGGAAAACCTGTAAAAGGAACCTTTAAAAGCATCTCCCGATGAAATTGGTGCTAACTTTATTATTTCAAATGGAAACCCAAACTTTTTATTTTTTCCACTGATGGTAGGTTTCTTTTTTCATGAATAATGAATCCAAGAGCATGAAAATCGGACAAGTAGTTCCGGAGGTATGATTTCTTTTTTAAAGTAGGAATAAATTCGCACTGACGGCTTTGCTTAAGAAAAAAAAACCTTTGAGGGCCAAGGCTTGCCAGAAGGTGATTTGTTTTGGGGGACGAGTTTCCACGCCATTTAGTTCCGGCCGTCGCTACCTAGGTACGCTACCGGCTGTAGCCTCCCACTTTTTCTCATGATGCTGGGCCGAAACAAACTTTGCCCTCACGGGAATCGCACCCTGAATTCTCGCACCAAAGGTGAGTGCATTAGCCACTAGACCGACACGTGAGGTCGACTGCTTTGCTTACTTGTTAAATGTATTTTCCCCTCCTCCTTTCTCAGCTTTGGCAGACTTAAAAAATTTGTGAAAAAAAAACACCTGATGTAGACTGGAATTAGTGAAGTAAGGATGGATTCTTCTCAGCCCAATTTCGAAAATTCCACCTGTTCAATAATCCATTGTTGAATAAATTTTGCCTCGTCCGACCACAGTCAATTTGATTAAAAAAATCGGGCGCCTCTGCTAGAAGCATGACAATCATTGCCAGGAAATTTGAACACTGAGTGCTTCATCATCTGTGCGAAAACCGTGCACCACATGAGAGACGATATGGGTGGAAATTCTACTCCATGGACGCTTAGTAATTAATAAAGTTAGCACCGATAGGTGCACGTTGAACATTTCGCATTTATATGCGGCTGAAATATTCTGAATCTACACAACAAAATAAGGCGTGTTATCGTTAACAATTTCTTTCCATCTTTAAAGAGACAGGAGATAAATGGTGTGGGTGGGCACATTAGTAGGGACACACTTGTAATATATCCACCCCATCGTGCGTAGGTAATTCAAACTTAGCAATCAGTTTGGATATCTTTAATAGGTCTTAGAAGGAGAGAAATGAGTGAGGAAGAGCTTTTGAGTAATAAGCTAGAATGAATGCTGAACACTGTATAATTAACTTGAACACAAAACTGCCAGGACTTTACATGTAAATAGAAATTAGGTAGCGAGAAGATTTAGACTGAATGAAGAGAAGGGTATTAGTTGGTTGCTGACGCGTTGTAACTGCTGTGTAAACTGTTCTAAAGACTTCCTCTGTAGGGCTAGCGCAGCTGTATATACATATACAGAGTCTCTCACTCTAGTAGTCTCTGGCCTAAGTAGCGAGTGAGATTCTCAATTCTCTCTCTCTCTCTGCTTTAGATTTCTCTCTCCGGATCCTATTACAATATCACCACAAGCGTCGAGGAAGTTATCTGTCAAAATTCCTCAACCGGAAGTACCATTTTACTTACTGAATGAGTTTTTCACTTTTTTTATTCTTTTTTTTCCTGTATACTTTCTTGAAAACGGCTACAATAGATTTTCTTTAAATTTATTACACCAATTGCTTATTTAAAGAGCTACAATATTTATTTGACACATTTTTCCGGAAAAATTCATTTAAGGGTGATTTCGAGGGGGGGAGAGGTGGTATTATGTTTTGTTCTAAAGTGCCGTTTTTTTCTAGTTTATTATATGATTCCATCATCTAAATAATAATATTATTTAGAATTGAATATGTTGCCGAAAATTATTCCGTTTTTTGAAGGAAATAGGTTGGCCGGAAATATGACTTTGTTAACAAGTTTTCTGCGAATGTCTCCATAAAAACAAAGATGGGTATTATTTTATACTAATTATTAATATATAGAGATAGCTGTCATTTTTTATTGAACAAATTACAAGCATGAAGAAAATTTTTGAAAGTCATAGCAAAAAATAAGTTGCAGTAACAGAAAGTCGTGTGAGTGTTCCATAGCAGATTTTTTTGTTGTACTACACATATTAGAGGGGGTTTAAGTTTGCATTTAGTATAAATCCAAACTTTGGAAAAAAAAAATAATTCAATAAAAACTAAGTATAAACGAATAAAAGAAAGTTGTATGTATTTGTGCGTTTTTCACAGCCCAAATTTTTTACTCAATACTTATTGCTGATATAAGAAATTTTAGAGCCCTTATGTAGTCCAAATGGAAAGTATTTTTGCCTTACCTTATTTTTCCACACTATTTCACATTTATTTCAAGTTACTTTCTTAGTTCCTTAGGGAATTACATCTTCTTATCTACCAGGGATATCTTCTTTTCTTAATATATCATTTTGTTCAATTTTTATTTTGTGTTGATTATATTTATATATTTAGGGGGCGGGTGTTGGTGTATTGGTTATGAGCATGGACTTGTAAGTGGGAGGACCCCAGTTCGAGTCCAGCGTATAACTAAATTTATATTTGTTTGAAAAATGTTAATAGTAAAGTAGGTGCTTCCGCCCCCGTCCGCGACACCTAATTTGGTAGTTGGACGTTTAGCCCGCCTGAAAAAATAGGCATTACTTACTATTTATATATTTATTCACTTTCACCTACTGTTTTTACCAATAGATGCTCTAAAGATTCGTGTTTCAAATTTTCCTAGTTGATTTTTTTTTATCAAAAATAAATGTTTTGAGATACCATGCATGAATCGAAATGATTATATTCGAACAAAATCCATCAACCCGGGACGCGATTTTACTGAATTTTTTTTTTTAACCCATTTTTCGCGATTTTCTCTTAGCTGCAAACTTTTTTTTCAACTTCGAACTTTCGTATGCTATTTAAACACATAAATACCTATCGTTTTTATTTTTATGGGATGATAAAATGAACCTTCTTACAGCCATAAATTATTATAATTATTTCATTATTATTTAAAATATAATATTTCTCGATGTTACGACACACCACGTGTCATTGTCTAGGGATGCTTATACATTTACTGAAAATTAACATTAATAATTAAGTTATTTTAGTATATAATTTTTAAAAACTGTATTATATTGTATTATTATCCGAAAATTATACCAACTTAGTTAAAAAATTTTTTTTCATTATATGTGTTTAATTTTCTACCTAATACTAAGGCCTCGTTATTTTTGAATTCTTAAATTTTTAGATTTTATGATTTTGTAACACTTAATGTGTTCAAAAATAATTCAAAAATAACGAGGCCTTAGTATGGAGTGTCGAAACATCGGGAAATATTTTATTTTAAATAAAAATGAAATAAATATAATAAATTTATGGCTGTAAGAAGGTTCATTTTTATCATCCCATAGAAGTATTAAAGCAATAACAGCCAAAAAAGTACACCAATAAAAAACAACCAGAATACCAGAATAATGTTTTTTTATTTGAAACATTATCCTGGAAAAATTAATTTTTGGTAGTTTCTAGAGGAAAGAGTTACGTTAAGATTTCAACAAAAGTACCGTTTCAATACTATGCATGATTCTACCACTTATATAATATTGAAATAGGATCCGAAGAGAGGGATCTAAAGCAGAGAGAGAGAGAGAAACACAAAAATTGAGAGTCTCACTCGCTATTTAGGCCAGACTAGAGTGGGAGACTCTGCTTATATACACTAGCGCTAGCCCTACAGAAGTATCTTTCAACAGTTTATACAGCAGTTACAACGCGTCAGCAAACTTTCTTTTTACTCACTCTGAATCTCTCACTACTAGTTTCTATATTCGTGTAAAGTCCTGGGGCAGTTTGTGTTACTTTATCTCTCAAACCCAATTCTCTCCATCACATACCCATTATAATATTAATTTACAATAAAAAGCATTGCTAGAATTACAAAAATTTGAAGAAAAAGTGGGTTACCCGAAAATGCAATTTTAAAGACAAGGTTTTTTTAAAGATTTTTTTTTGGAATTTTCTCAAAAAACGGCTATAACGATTTCCTTGTAAACTTGCAACACTAATTGCAAAGATATATACCTATCATTTTTTATTTGTAACATTTTACTTAAGGAATTGTTTTAATGTGGTTCTGAGGAATCTAAAACGTAAAAGTAAAAATTCAAATGATGTGTTTTAGATCGCGGCACACTTTGAGAGATTAACTTTGCGTCGCTGTTTCTAAATTGTATTTCATCGCCCGCATATTTCCCACGCATACTTCCCGCCTTTTACCACTCTCTTTCTTGGTGGTGGGATTGTCGGCGCCTTTCATCTCTAAAGCTTTGCGCCTTACTTATTTTCCCACACTATTAAAACGTTCTCTTCCTATAAAATTACTTCACTTGTCTTCTTTAGTTCGCCTGAGCAACAGTGTTTGTGCCGTTCGCTTCTTCTATCGCCTGACTAGCTAACGTCTGTTTCACCGCTTCTTCTTAGTCTGTGGTTTACTGTAAATTCCGCCTTTAACTTTTGTGTCGCCTTATACGCGCCTATTCGCCATGTTAATTAATATTGACTCCTCGGTGAGTACGAAGACTCATCTGTACGCGCCATCACCTTCACAAGGCTATTTCATCTGTGCCTTAGTGGACTCGCCATCACCCGCCGCTTCAACAACGGCATCATCCGCTTCTAAAGAGGCATTCCAATCCTTCTACGCTCACTTGAGTTCGTTTCTTCGCCCCTCACGCGCCCACACCCACCCACATACACACACGCCACCTCTTCCTTTTTGAGTCCGCCATTCGTCTCATCAACCCTTCTTCAATTCATCACTCACCGTCACCAAAGGGTAAGTCTCGTTTTCATTTGTTTTCCATTATTATTCATTTTCGTTTTTTCACCCGCTACTTGCCATCTCGCCTTAGGTGTCTGCCGCGCAGACAATGTGTTTGTATAATTTTATTGGCACTCTCAAAAGAATGTTATCATTTTCTGTCTTGATTTGGTAGGTTGGCACTTGTCACCCTCGCACCACCTGTATATTTATGTTACAACAAAGAAAAAAATATGAATTTAAAAAATATATATATTTTCATTTTTTGCCATATTAAAAGTATTAAGAGGAATGTGAGTGTTTCACACCATTTTTTTTTGTGATTCCAAGTATCGGTGCTTTTGTTGTTACTTTTCTTATTATTATTTTGTGAAATCAAGTTACAATATTAGTAACCTCATTGTTAATTAATTATCCATATTCATAAATCATAAAATTTTAATCGCTTTTCTTTCTGTAGGATGTTTTTTAAAATCTTGCCTATCTGACAAATCATGATCAGTGACAATAAACAAAGTGGGGGTCCTCTCCTTCCTTCCTTATGAGCAGTTTCCTTATCCGTTGTTTCTCACGTTCATATCTCTCCTTCTGCTTTTTTCTAAGCCATGAACATTATTATTATAGAAGACAAATACGCTGAAGTATTAAAACTATAAATTGCCATAGTTAATATGTTGTTTCTTTTATTATTATGCAATGAAATTTCACAAAGACAAATAAATCTTATCAGAGGTATAAAAAATTAAGTGACTTTGTTAAAAAAACTTACCAATGTCTTGTTCCCAGCAGTCTTATTCCTTTCATAGAAGAAGTTTATTTGTTTATGCCAAGTTTATGTGTTCATGGCATCTAGGATTGCTTTCACACTACGGCATGAAATGATTATGGTGTGAAGAGAAGTAATATGCCATTCCTTACTTTCGGTTATGCTCTTTCTATTGTAAATGAATATTTATTTATTTAGATTCATATCCGGGCAAACGCCCTTTTTACAATATTTGTAATAGTAACTACAAAAGCAAACCAAAACAATAAACATATAGATATAAAATCATAATAATCAAACAAATATAAGAATATAAAATTTGAAATATACATACATATCTACATACTCATCTACATTTTACTTGCTAAACTAAATACTGAAACTACAAATTTAAATTATGAAATACAAAAAATAAAAACACGATAAATATTGAATAGTTTTTTATAAAAAAAGTAATAAAACTATAAGTATATAATGATAAATTATTAAATATAATATAATATAATGCTGTTGATGAATACCTTAAGGGTTTGATCGAAAGTATGAATATTATTAGTGAACACTTGACACACTTGAGCTGCCTTACCTGGCTACTCCCTACAGATGGTATGATTAAGAAATACAGCTTCTTTGAAAAATTTTATGTGAAGCTGGGCCCCAAAAGTGAGTGGAACGAAGGATCCGCTCTGTTGGGCATTAAGGAACATGCCATCAAATGGTGGACTGATGGGTCTAAGACCTTCGAGGAGTCTGGGGCGGGGGGTGGTTGGTCCAAGGATCAAGCACTCGGAACCTATGGGTAAGTTTCCCAGCATCTTCCAGGCGGAGATATACATTATGGGAAGATTCCCCTATCAATTTAACTTCGATAGGGGATATAGGAATCAGGAGACTGTCAAGCGTTCCAATAGCCAAGCAGCCATTAGAGCATTGAGTGCTTCAGTTATCAGCTCTAAAATGGTCTGGGAATGCCGAAGTAAACTTAATAACATAGGCAGGAGGAATAAAGTTAACCTTTGGTGGGTGCCAAGGCATGTTGGTATTGAAGAGAATGCTGACGCCCTGACGAAGATAGACACTGCGACCCCACTTCTAGGGCCGGAACCTTTTTGTGGGGGCAGCGACCAGTTTCTCTTGGAAGAACTTAGGAAGGAGGAGGAAGCAAAGAGATTTCAACTCTTGAACTCTGGTCCCCGGTTTGAGGCAGGCCAAGATCTGCCTGGGAAATTATAACCAACGGAGTTCGGAGGCCTGCAGCGGCTTGAGTAAGAACAAGCTCCGCGTTCTTACGGGTTTCTTCATGGGGCATTACCGACTTAGAGGACACCTGACGAAGTTGGGTGTTTTGGAAAGCGAAAGCTCACACAGACTCTGTGGGGAGTTTGAGGAAACTCCATTACATCTTCTAACAGACTGCAAGGCTACCACTCAGAGAAGGTTCAAGAACCTGGGTAGCTAGCAAGTGGTGGAGGGGGATATATCCTCCCTAGAGTCCGCCAGGTTACTAGGATTCCTCAGGGATCTTAACCTAATGGAGGTTCTGTAGAACGGATATTCGGGATATCTCCTCGGGTGATGTGGGTAGCTAGCGGCACAGCACAATAAATCGAAAGGTGGCAGTGCATTGGCCCCTCCTTAAAAAAAAAAGAAAAAAGAACACTTGATTGGTTAGCTACAATATCGTGTGGAAAGCTCTGTACTGAAGGTAGGAAGTTTTGGAATTTGGAACATTGAATATGTGAAATAATCTGGTAAGGGTAGTGGGAATTCGGAACCGTAACTGTTCAAGCAAGTAAGGACTATTGATTTGATTGTAAAGTAGTCTGTATAGAAATATGTATAGAAAATAAAAATCTGCAGATCATTCTAAATTCTAATTATATATAACTACTTCTCAATATAGAACGTTCACTTCCATTAGGAGGATTTCGGAAACGCAGAGCTTGGCTATCAAACTATATATTTATTATTTATGTATCATATTTGTGTCCCTAATTATCTTAGCATATGTCTATTTCTTTCTGGTTTTCTGAGAGTACCATGCATCTCTTGTGTAATATGACGAGTATATGCGAAGGTAGCGGGCGACATCACAGATTGGAAAAATAATTTTTGCTGATGTGATACTATGAGAGAAAAGCTTAACGCTAGTTTTTCAGAATTCCCCCCAAAAATCATTGTAACAATTTTCAAGAAAAACACGGAAAATACTGAAAAGATCATTCAGCAAACTCGCAATTCCGGTTGATGAATTTTGATCGCATCTTTATTGTCATATTCGGTGATGGTATCTAAACGGAATATCAAGTTTCAGCTCCTTATAATTTTTTTCTTTTTTGAGATATTGTTTTTTTTATGCAATTCATACCAGATTAAAATCTGTTTTTCAAACTCAGTTTACCTCAAAAAATATGTTTTTACTTTCTCTTACTACTAGTAAGAGGAAGTATTGTAATAGTGTCAAATTTTCTATTTTGAGTTTTCACCGGAAATATCCTTTTTGAGGTCCCCTGAGTCCAAAAAAGTGGTTTTTAGCATATGGTCTGTGTGTGTGTGTGTGTGTGTGTGTGTGTGTATATGTATGTGAACAGCATAGCTCAAAAACAAAAAATCGTAGAAAGTTGAAACTTGATATTCCGTTTAGTTATCACCATGGGATACGACAGTGGGTGATCTGTCAAAAGTCCTCAACCGGAAGGACCACTTTACTAGTTTCTTTTTTTTTTTACGTTTTTGCGATTTTCTCAAAAATGGCTCCAACGATTTTCTTCAAACTTAATATATCAACTACACATACAAAGAGCTACAACTTTTATTTGAAACAATTCTCCGGGGAAAATTCATTTAAGGGCACTTCTGGGGGAAGAGCGGGGGATTAGGTTTTCATCTAAAGTGCTATTAGACAATTCTATCATCTAAATAATGTTAATTAGAATTATATAAGTTATTGAAATTCCGACTTTGAAAAAAAAATCAGATAACCGGAAGTGCGTTTGTTTTAACATTTTACTAAATGATTTTTTTACTTTTTAGCGATTTTCTCAAAAATGGCTCCGACAATTTTCTTGAAACTTTGTATATAAATTAAGCATGCAAAGATCTACATCTTTTATTTAAAACATTACTCGAGGAAAATTCATTTAAGGGCACTTTTAGATGAGGGATGAGGTTACAGCTTCCTCTAAAGGTGCTACCATAGTTGATTATACAATTCTATCATCCGAACATAATTAATTAGAAATAAATAGATGGCCAAAATTCCAAGTTTTAAGAAAATTAGTCAACCGGAAGTGCGCTTTTACTCAACAGTTTTTTTTTTTTTCAGTTTTCGACTTTATTTCGTTATGACAAACTATAAAAAATTTGTCAATTATAATTTTGAGAACAGGAGTAAGAGAAAGTTGTGTGAGTGTTTCACACCAGATTTTTTTTTTCAGTGAAAAACACAATTTTAGAATTTCGTAAATTTGATACGATCGCAAATAATTCCTCTATTTACCAGAAGTTAAAGAGAGTGAAAATTGCCTGACTTTAGTATATCCTTGTAACATAAGAACAACCAGAAATATTGTTGTGGCACTTAAATTTCCTTTAATTTGAAATCGTTTAAAGAATTGATAGCTAAGGAATATGGAGGACAACATCATGATGTAGAAGATTCCTATTTTACTAAGTGCTATATCCCGTTATTTTTCTTATAAGATAGTTTTTAAAAAAAATCTATTATACATATTAAAACACTTAAAACTATAGAGCTTAATGGTTCTTAGTAGTTTGTTTGGTAAAGACGAACATTGTGCCTGAAATTCAGATTTTCAAGCAACAAAAAGACAGCGATAAATTATTTTCTTTCATTTTTTTCCTGAAACATAAATCGTATGTACAGAAGTATTTTACATTCAAAACACCTCTTGTGTTATGGTTTAAGAACCTGTGTGTAAAAATTGAAAAATGTAAATTCTATTTTTATTACAGAAACGAATCATGCATATAAAACACTGTTTAGCTGGCCAACTAGTCACTGTTAAGAAACTTGATTTATCTTTTGCAACATGTTTTTTTCAAATTTGTTTCTTCCAAAATTTTTGAAATAATTAATTAATTTAAGTTAACCATTCTTATGGATTAAATAACAAAATGTTTACATTTTTATTAGATTTTTGATACGAGATAACTTAAAAAAATAACAGGGTATCTGAAGATTGATGGGGTAGTGGCCGAAATGTTAAAACTTGGTCCCGAGATGTTGCGAGGAAAAATTATTCCAGCTAATTGTAAACATTTGGGATACAGAAACGATGCCTAAATATGACCTTAGCAATTATATGTCCGCTCTTCAAAAAAGAGGATATGACTGATTGTGAGAACTACAGAGGAATAGCTCTGTTGCCCGCTATTCATAAAGTTTTGGCCAAGTTAATAGCCTAAGCGGCTTACACAATATGCAGAAAGAGTGTTAGGGGACTATCAAGCAGGTTTTCGCAGAGGTCGGTCAACTGAGGGCCACATTTTTGCACTAAGAATGTTACATGAGAAATGTTATGAATATAATATAGATGTTCATCATTTGTTTATTGACTTTAAACAGGCATATGATAGTCTATATAGGTGCAAGAAATACGAGGTGCTGCGAGAGTTTGGTATACCCCGATAAGCTCATCAGAATGATGAAACTGGGTTTGGACAAGTCGGCCGCTAAAATCAGGGTGCAGCGAACCTGTTCTGAAATGTTCAGCATTAACAGACGGCTCAGACAAGGTGATGTCCTGTCCTACTCTGTTATTTAATTTTTGCTTGGAAAAGGTAATCCGTAACATCGACGTAAACCCTAACGGTAGGATCTTTAATCGATCTGTTCTATATCTGGCATACGCAGATGATGTTGTTCTGGTAGCAAGAACCTTTAAACCTTTGGAAGAAAGCTATCATCAACTGGAAAGAAGTGCCAGGTCCATGGGTTTACAAATAAATCATGACAAAACAAAGTACTTGCTAGCTTCCAGGTTTGACAATAGGATCTACGGTTTAACAAATGTCACTGTTAATGGTACATCGTTCGAAAATTTAAAAAATCTTTCAAAATATCTGGGCGCAAATTCTTTTTACAGAGTGCAGTACAAGGAGCGTCAATAAAAGCAAGATTGGCAAGCGGTAACAGGTGTTTCTTCGCTCTAATTCGAACGATGAAGTCCAATTCTATCTCAAGGAAGCATAAACTGAGAATCTATAAGACCATCATCCGCCCTATAAATATGTATACATGTGAAACATGGATATTTAACATGAGCGGATGTAAAATGCTCCGTGTTTGGGAGAGAAAGATCCTTAGACGGATTTTCCCTAAATGGGGGAGGATGGGACTTATGAAGGTCCAGAAAAATAGCGAGCTCAGTGAGTTGTATGCTGCACCTGATATTGTCCAGGAAATGAAAGGCAAAAGATTGGAATGGCTAGGACATGTCGAGAGGATGGACGTGGGAAGAGGTACCAAGAAGAAGAGTACATGAGTCGCCCGGGAGGCAGAAGGAAAGTGGGGAGACCCAGGAAAAGATAGCTGGAAGAAGCGGAGGGAGATCTGATTCATCTCGGTGTTAGGAGGTGGGGGACAAAAGCGAAGGACAGAAATGAATGGTATAAGATTGTTAAGGAAGCCAAGGCCCTTCATGGGCTGTAGAGCTCAAGAAGAAGAGAAGAAGATTCTTATGGATTAAATAACAAAATGTTATTTTTTTATTAGATTTTTGATAGAGATTTGCATATCTTTTTAAAAAAAAATAATAATTAATTTTTCTATCAAGATATTTCAAATAAAAGTGATTGGTATTTATGTCGTTGGAAATCGTTGGAACCATTTTCGTGAAAATCACAAAAAATTGGAGAAAAATACATTCAGTACAGTAGCACTTCCGGTTGATGGATTTTGTTCCAAAATCTTCGTGTCTGATGTGGTAGTTGTAACTTGTAAATTTGAGCTTTCTGAAATTTTTCGTTTTTAAAATATTTTGTTCATACATATACATACATACATACATACATATAAATATGAGGGTCATTCAATAAGTAACGAGACAAATCGCTGTAGCTCAAAAACGATTTATTTTTAATCAATACAAAACTTTGGCTACTTTTCAACATAGTCCCCAGCAACATTTATACACTTGTCCCATCGTTCTTCCAATTTGTGTATGCCCCTGGTATAAAATTGTTTGAGTTGATCTCGAAGCCACTTTTGCACCTGATTTTTAACTTCTTCATTGGATTGAAAATTTTTCTTACGTAGAGCCCTCTTTAAGGGGTCCAAAGAAACGGAAGTCCGATGGGGCGAGGTAGGGACTGTAGGGGGATATGGAAGGATGTCCCACCCCCTACTTTTTGAAGTGTTTCTTGAGTTAACTGTGCCATGTGTGGACGCGTGTTATCATGAAGCAAGGAGCCATGACGTTTCGTTCGAATGGCAGGCCTTACTTTGTTTCGGAGCATATCACTGCAATACTGTCTATTGCAGGTTCGCTGATCTTCGAGCTGGTCACAATAAATAGGCCCCTGCAAATCTCAGAATACTGTAAGCATGACATTCCTGCAGGCGGAAATTTCTATCGAGTTGGAAAACTCGTATGCTTCCACTCAAGGCTTTGACGCTTAGACCCCGGCTCAAAATAATGTATCCATGTTTCATCACATGTTACAATTCTACTGAAAAATTCTTTCTCAATTAAACATCATTCTTTCAACTGTTGATTGATTTGAAATCATCTGGTTTCTTTGTGGGCGTCCGTAAGTTGTCTTGGATTCCATCTCGCACAAGTTTTCTTGTACTACAGCTTATTCTGAATAATTTTATGGACAGTTCCATCACTCGCGTGCACTTCTTTAGCTATTAGTTCGGTAGTGCCCTGAATTAACGCGTTACTGCGAGATTCGAGGGAGGAAGTTGCAACATCCACCGATCGTCCGCTTCATTGCTCATCACAGATACTTACACGGCCACTTTCAAACTATTCTCCCCGTACACTTTCAACACACGTTCGTACGGTTCAAACAATTATTCCCGTACACTTTCAACATTCTTTCGTGGTTTTCACTACCTTTGTTATCCTCTGCTACTAAAAATCTAATCACTGAGCGTTGTCCTTCCGAGGCGCCATGCTCGAGCGGACTCGCCATTGTTAACTGAATACATTTGAGGTTATGCTTAACAAATGCTCTTGGAACAGCTGATGAGAAACTAAGTACTAGGATGCCAACTTTGACGCAATGATACTATTATATTGTTTAAACAAACCGTTTCTGAGCTACAGCGATTTGCCTCGTACACAGTAATTATGTTGTTTTTTTTTTTTTGGTATAACTATGTCGTAAATTTTTTCCATTAATATTTTCATTTGTTTCATCATTAAACAAATATAGAGATAAACTTGAGCCTTATTTGACTAAATTATTGAAAATTAAATGATTTTTCCCCTTACAGAAATTAAAAAATGTACTTTCTAAAGGACGTTGTAAATTGAATAACATGATTACACACATATATTCTATTTAAAAAGTTATCTCTTTTTACTTTTTTTTTTTACTGTGCGGCCGGCGATGTAGTGTGCTGTGTACTTTATAGCCAGTAGTGTATCCACCGGATGAAGTGAAGTGCCCGGACTCCCACAACGTAACAGTCAAGTACATTGTAATTGCTTTAACTTCCTATTACAGCGAATTTTATTAAGTGTTCTCTTTGTGAACATTTTTTTTTATTTAGTATTCTCTTTTATTATTTACAATAGTTGGTTATTCTTCTTCTTTTTTTTTTTACACTCTTTTTACTTTCTCTTACTCCTACTGAGAGGAAGTATTGTAATCGTATCAAATTTTCTATATCGAGTTTTTACCGGAAATATCCGTTTTGAGGTCCCCTGAGTCCAAAAAAGTGTTTTTAGCAAATGGTCTGTCTGTGTGTGTGTGGGTGTGTGTATGTATGTATGTATGTATGTGAACAGCATACCTCAAAAATGAAAAACCGTAGAAAGTTGAAACTTGATATTACGTTTAGGTATCACCATGGGATCTGACGGTGCGTTATGTGTCAAAATTCCTCAACCGGAAGTACCACTTTACTAGTTCTTTTTTTTTTTGCGATTTTTTCAAAAATGGCTCCGACGATTTTCTTTAAACCTTAGCATATCAACTACACATACAAGCTACAACTTTTATTTGAAACATTTCTCTGGGAAAATTCATTTAAGGACACTTCTGGGGGATGGGTGGGGTTAGGTTTTCATCTTAACTGCTATTTCAGTTTATTAGACAATTCTGTCATCTAAATAATATTAATTAAAATTAAATATGTTGTTGAAATTCCGAGTTTAAAAAAATTGGATAACCGGAAGTGCGTTTGTTTTAAAACTTTACTAAATGATTTTTTCACTTTTTCGCGATTTTCTCAAAAATGGCTCCGACGATTTTCTTGAAACTTCGTATATAAACTAAACATGTAAAGATCTACATCTTTATTATAAACATTTCTCTGGGAAAATTCATTTAAGACTACTTTTGAGGGAGGGGCGGGGTTACAGCTTCCTCTAAAGTGATATCATAGTTGATTATATAATTCTATTATCCAAACAAAATTAATTAGAAATAAATAGATGGCCAAAATTCCAAGTTTTAAGAAAATTAGTAAACCGGAAGTGCGCATTTACTGATAAGTTTTGTAAGTTTTCGACGAATTTCGTTTTATTTGGTACACAAACTATATCATTTGTCAATTATAATTTTGAGAACTGGAGTAAGAGAAAGTTGTGTGAGTGTTTCACACCAGATTTTTTTTTTTTTTTTTACTTTTTTGCGATTTTCTCAAAAATAACTACAACGATTTTTTTGAAACTTGTTATATCAGCTACACCATCAAAAGAGCTACAACTTCTATTTGAAACATTTCTCCAGGAAAATTCATTTAAGGGCACTTTTGGGGAAGAAGTTACGGTTTCCTCTAAAGTGCTATTTTAGTTTACACAATTCTATCATCTAAATAATATTAATTAGAATTAAATATGTTGTTGAAATTCTGAGTTGAAAAAAAAAAAATCGGATGACCGGAACTGCGTTTTTACTAGGAAGTATTTTTTTCAGTTTTCTGGTATTTTCTCTAAAACGATTCCAACCAATTTCTTTAAACTTGGAATGTGAACTACACATATAAAGGGATACAACTTTTATTTGAAACATTTCTTCTGGAAAAATCATTTAAGAGGGTTTTTGGGATAAGATTAAGGTTATGCTTTGCTCTAATGTACTATCATAGTTGATTATACAAATCTATCATGCAAACAAAATTAATTAGAATTAAATATATTGCCAAAATTCCGACTTTCAAGAGAATTAGTAAACCGGAAGTGCGTTAAACCGTACGAATTTCATTAAATTTGGTATACTAACTATAAAATTTGTCAATCATAATTTTGAAAATTTGAATAAGAGAAAGTTGTGTGAGTCTATCACATCAGATATTTTTAAATGTTTTATAGAAAAGTATAATATGAGTTCATATAATATGTATTTCATTAGGTTTCTTAAATGTTTTTTTGAATTCCACATTTTCTCTTAAGTAGACTGAATATATTAAATTGTAAGCAACATAGTTGAAGTCAATAAAAAAAAGTGGAGAATATTAATTTGTAATTAATTTTGGGGTGGGTCAAAGACAATTTCTAAGGAATCATATCCGCAATGCATAAAGTCCAAGATTCCCTGTCTTCCCACTTCCTGAAGGCCTCTAGAGGCCATTCCTTCGGTGATACCCTCCATCCAAGTTTTCCTAGGCTTGCCTTTCCTTCTCCTCTTACTAGCAATAAAATTAATGATCTTCCTAGGCCATCTCTCACTACTCATTCGCATCACGTGGCCGTACCATTTTAACTTACGTGTTTCAACGAAATACAAAATGTTTTTTTTGTATTCCTACACGTCTTCGGATTTGGCACGTGCCATATCTTGGAGACTCAACAGCTTCTTCTCCAGAGATCCATTTCTAAGGCCAACAGCCTATCTTCCAATTTCTTCGTTAGGCTCCAAGTTTCTGCCGCGTATACGGTTATACTCGCTAAGAAAACGTGGAAGAGGCTTTTTTTAATTTCCATGCGGATAAATTCCAAAGTACGAAGTTAAATAATTGGATAGCTTGTCTTCTCTTTACAATTTTCTTTTGGATATCCAATTCTGAAGACCCAGTAACTGATAACCAGACACCTTGGCACTTAAACTCGCTACATGGATATAAGCAGCCAATCATCCACAATCAGTGACGTTGGAGAAGATCCGCCTACCATCAAGTTTTGGACTTACTGACCTCTAAGCTCCATTCTGAGTACGCTGCGAGCAACTTCCTCAACATGTATGCTAGATCTTCCTCATCTTCAGCAATAAGAACTTGATCGTCCACAAACTGCAACGTGTCCTGTGTCTTCTCCCACTTTCACTCCCAGTTTTGAGCATTTTCTCTTCCAATCGGTATCAGTAAACTTTACGGTTGCTAGCACTTTTCTTCTCTATCAGTTGATTACATCATTCGCTAAATGTGATACTTCTATATAATTGGTTTTTGATCGTAAGTTTCGTCGAATTCTATGATGTTAATCAAACGAAATAATTTGAATGTACTGCTATTTTTTATTTTTGGTATTGACAACACTATTCACTCAAAAAAACAATGGCCGAACAAAAAATCTAAAGAACAATGTTTTAGGGTTCTAGAGAATTATGGTAGGGAAAAATATGAATTTTTGAGTTGTTCGTTGTTCTGTTTGCTTTTTTTCATAAACTGTTGCAACGATTGATTCCTAGGATGTTAGTCTGAGCAATAAATTACCTTTTCAATTTGATTAGTTATTGGATAGGGGCGCAGCGTAGTGATAGACAATGTAATTACCTTCAGATAGCTCATAATTTCTAAGAACCAGGATTTATAATGTGAAGTCCTATAATCCATTTATGATGTATGTTTCATCAAGAACAGCTAACGTTAATATAAAATCCAATTTAGTAGAAGGTTATCAAATATAATTGTAACAACTGGATTGAGAAAAAGATGTGTGAGTTTAAATCATTTAACATTTATTTACAAATCATAATATGGGCCAGCTCACCAAGAGCTTTGCACATAGAGATTAGAGGTAAAATATGTTATTCATAAATCTTGGTAGAGTCGCGGTTTCAGTCTTCTAGATTGAGTAGGTTCCCCTATGTTGTAGTGGGACGTTGAGGATAGTGTGTGAAGTGTGAGGAAGAAGTTGTCTGTTAATGTAGTCATGTGTGTGTGAATATCTGTAATGTCTAGTTCTCTGTGTATTTGTGTGTTTCTGGTGAACCAAGGGGCTCTTAAAGCAATTCGGAGTACTTTGTTTTGAAATGTCTGAAGTCGTTTCGTCATTGTGTTGCTGGCAGTTATCCAGATTGGGCAAGCGTGTCAACACAGATCTGAGAAGCGTCTTATAAAGAAGTACTGTACAGGAGTGTTTGAGTGGTGTGTTTCTGTTTATAAGTGGATATAACTGTTTCAGTCGGCTGTATGCTTGTTGTAGTTTGTTGTTAATGTGTAGTCTCCAGGTGAGTCTGGTGTCAAGGATTACACCAAGATAGCGCACTCCTTCGTGCTTCGGTTTCCAGGGTATTTTTTCGTTGTTTAGTTTTAGTCGCCGAAGGTCTTCATTTTGAAATCTCCGAAGAGAAAAAAATTTTTGCTTCTGTTTTAGTGATGTTGAGACGTAGCTTCCATTTTTGGAACCATTTTGTAATGATGTCTGTAAGTTGTTTGTAAGTTAGTGATGCTTTAGTCAATGTTGTCGTTAGTTGAGGCGTATGTAGCTAAAGTGGCTGAAGTTGGTTCAGGTATGTCCGAACAGTAAAGGTTAAAGAGTATAGGGCTGATGATTGCTCCTTGCGGTAGTCCCGCGAAAATTTGGCGTCTAGTGAGTGTTTAAATCAGAATTTTAATATTTATTAAGTAGTTCTTCAGATATCTCATGGTATGTACTACATAAGATATTATAAGTTTTTTCTTCATCTGTGAAATCCTGGACTTTTTCATTGTGACGTGCACTAAGCTAAACCACTCAGTTAGCATTTTAATAGCAAATGATCCCAAACTTATACTATTAACAGTTTTATAATAATTCTACTAAAAATTCCGTGCACTTTATTTGATGGGACAACATTTAGCCTTGGACAGTTGTAATCTAACAATTTATAAAAACTGTAATACCTAAAAGGTCGTACCAGTTGGTTACTATTTTATTTCATATTAAAGTCCCTGGGCTATAATATCCCTGTCTGCAACCTTACCAAACTTTGTTGAATGTAGCTATAATATATACTTTAAATAAAGTTAAATAACAATACATGCAAACACAATGCAGATTAATTTGAATTGAATCCACATTATGTCTGAGGAAACTATTAACTTAGTGACATGATTAGGAGAGAAGAAAGTTTATTATGTTCAATTTTAAAATCATTTTTTTAGAATATTTACTAATCAGCTTTTACTTTCTTTTACTCCTGAGTAAAAGAAAGTATTGCGAGTGTGACAAATTTTCGAAATTGAGATTACCACCTAAATCAAAAAACATAGATAATCAAAAAAATTTTTAGGATAAAGTAAGGTACTTAAAAAAAAAACAACATATTTTAAGAAATTAGAAGGAATGTAAGAAAAATATTGGGAACAATTGAAAGTGAGAGCTAAGAATTGTGGCTGGATCCGCAGAGCTGAGGAAAGCTTCAAAGATATTTTCCATGATAGCCTGCTTCATTTTGTGATGGTCATGGATCGGTTTCGGGCTTTCGCCCATCATCAGGACGCCTTGGCCTAAACAGTGTGATAGCCTTAACTAGCACAGAGCAAAATCCAGTTTACACACTAGCCGCTTAGAAAATTATATGAGGGTATGATAAAAGTGATAAGTGGAGGGAGATATTATTAGTAACTGGTACTAATATCATTTATTCAAGTTTTGTGTCTTTCATATTTAAAGATTCTAGTGATTCAATTCTTGTGGTTGGTTCCACACGTGTTGTTTCCATTTTTAAAGGGAAAAATGTTCCCCTTTAAAGAAGACCCAAACATGTGTTTTTTCCCACTCAGGTACCATCCCCCTCCCCTTCTTAGCCTAGTTAGGCCCTAAACAAAAACATTTAAAGACCAGTCGGTTTATAAACTAAATTTGCTGTGTGCAAATCTATGTTATCACACTGTTTGACAAATGCATCCTGTTGATGGGCGAACACCCGAAACCGGTCGATGACCACAAAAAGAAGCAGGCTATCCAGGAAAATATCTCTGATGCTAGTGATTCAACAGAGACATTTTCCATGGTAGCCTGCTTCATTTTGTTTGTGGTCATCGACCGGTTTCGGGCGTTGGCCCATTTTCAGGATACGTTTGCCAGACAGTGTGATAACACAGACTTGCACAGAGCAAATTCAGTTTATACACTCACTACTATATTATGTGCACCTGGTATCCACAATTGAATAGAAATTCTGGAAAAAATCACCAGTTTTTCTTTAATTCGAAATAATATTATGATTAAGACTAACTTCCTGTTTAACAGATTTTGACAGACTCCTATTGTTACCAAAATAGAATAACGATGCTTTCTATAATTTTTTTCCAGCTCTGGGGAACCACCCACCACAACAACTAGTGATTCAAATTTGATTTAGAAGTCATTTGTACTCAAGTTACTAATAATACTCGATTCCAAGATTTCTGACTGAGATTGAAGCAACGGCGGACTCTCTTAGTAGAAAACTATGAATTACATCCAGTTAATCATGTTGTGAAGTTATGCAAAAACTTTCCATAAAATACAATTCATTTCTTCAATCATTTTTTAAATAATGTGCCGATCTGGGATTAAAAAGTGAGTTCTTTTCAATCTCTCTCTCTCATACTCAATGAAATGGGTTTAATGAATCATTAAAGTTTCATAGGATCCTAAGAGCAGAGAAGCACATTAAATGAATCAAAAGTCAGTTACTTCCCATCTACGCCAGACTAGAGAGGAAGAATTCAATTCTTATGTATAGAGCGATAGCAGAACAGTTTGTACAGTTTTATGACAGTTTTTACAACAGTACATCCAGTCAGCAACCTATCTACTTACTTTCTAATTTACTCAGCCAGTCTGTCTCTTTATATTTCTCTCGCTATCCTAACTTCTGATCTTTACTGTTAGGTAGACAGAACTGTAAAGTCCTTACAGTTTGTGTATTCTCTTCATTATACAGTGTTCAGCATATCATCTAGTTTATGTCTCTAAAATCCATTCTCTCTAACTTTCTCTCCTTCTCACAACCATTATCCACAATAACAATGGCTTTCTAACAAGATATAAAACATTACAAGATCGTCGCCTTTAGAGGAGCAGATTTGAAATAAAAGTGAACGAATATTAATCCATTATTGGTCTGATAAGGAGGAGACAAACCTTCATGGAATGCACCTCTTACTTAATTAAGAAAAAGAAAATCAACAAGAAGTCAGATTGAGACCAGGAGTTATGACCAGAGTTAACTAAGTTGAAATGTAATTGATGTGATGTGTTGTAGAGTAGTGGTTAGCTTGTGGTGTAAGCGGTTTAGTAAAGGACTTGTGTGTATGTTCAAAGAGAAGAGAAGTAATAAGAAATATTTAAGAAAACACTGGTAGATTAAATTAAATATATTATCTTTAAAGAAATTTAAATGCTTTTCAATAACACAGTAATTATGTTTATATATCAATTATTTATATAGATTAAGTGCAAAACTCTAATGTTTTAATTCATAACTGGCACTGATGTTTAGTGGTACAAGTTTTCTGGTTTCTGTTTCGACTGTTCTTCTTTGAAAGCAGAATATAGACTCTCTGGTTGGGTGCAGAATTTAGACTGTTCAAATCCTTTCAAATAATGCTGGTATGTCTGGAGGGAATGTATTTTCTTATCCTAACTGTTTCTTGTCCCTGTGTCTCTTCAGAAGTATTGACCTAAATTGTAGTACCTGGCTCTTTCCCCTTCACTAAAATACACTGTTTGAACCAGCTAAAATTCACAAAATTATTTTACTAAACTATTTTCAAAATCCTCATTTTCTTTTATTTCTTTCTTCCACTACAAAGTTAACTTCGTGATATCTGCAAACTCCTACGCTTTTTAATAACAACTCACATTATGTTTATATATTATTTCAAGAATTTTTTCTTTAATAAAGTAAATCTATTTCATAAATTTATTTAATTTTTAACTGATTAACAATTCAGATTCGTTCATTATCTGTATTCCATTCGAATTGATTTAGAAGTTTTTGGTAGGTATTATAGACGTACAAAAACTAGGTCATCATTTTATCAGATCATTAATATTAATAATTGTATCTGTCCAAGATAAGGTGGACTGTTTTCTACAAAATTGGTCTGTCTCCAGGCCTAAATATAAATAATTTATCAACTTGTCATGTTTTTATATCTTGATAAAAATGTAATACTTATATATTTTTCTATCACCAACCTAGTTTCCTATCATTTTATTAATGGTATGGTAATTGAATTGGCAAAAATATTAATGCAAATAATTTATTCTTTGAGGGACAAAATTTTATTTATTCATTTGATTTAGTTATGTAATTTTCATTTTTAGCTTTAATTTAATTTATTGAAACACTCAATATAATTTAATGTTATATAACTCAAATTTTATATATTTTTAACTGTAAAGTAATTTGACTAAATTAATATTCCATTGTTATGTTCAAAAGATTTATTATTTTATATTCATTTGAAATTGAGAATGAAAGCGTTTGTATCAATCGGGCAAAACCTACGAGGATCATTCAATAAGTAACGAGACAAATCGCTGTAGCTCAGAAACGGTTTGTTTAATCAGTACAATAGTTTCAGTGCGACAAGATGGCATCCTTGTACTTGGTTTCTCATCAGCTGTTCGAGAATATTTGGTAAGCATAACCTCAAATGTATTCAGTCAACAATGGCGAGTCCGCTCGAGCATGGCGCCTCGAAAGAACAACGCTCAGTGATTAGATTTTTAGTTTCACACGGTATCAAAGGTAGTGAAATCCACGAAAGAATGTTGAAAGTGTACGTGAATAATTGTTCGAACCGTTTGAACCTTTACAATTGGGTAGAACATTTTAAAAGTGGCCGTGTAAGTGTCTGTGACGAGCAACGAAGTGTATGACCGGTTGAAGTTACAACTTCCTCCCTCGAATCTCGCATTAACGCGTTAATTCAGAACAACAAGCGTATTACTGTTGCACTGATAGCTGAAGAAGTGCACGCGAGTGTTGGAACTGTCCACAACATTTTTCAGAATAAGCTGCAGTACAAGAAAACTAGTGCGAGATGGGTTCTAAGACAACTTACGGACGCCCACAAAGAAACCACATTTCAAATTAGTCAACAGTTAAAAGAACGATGTAATTGAAAAAGAATTTTTCAGTAGAATTTTAGCATGTGATGAAACATTAATACAGCATTTTGAGCCAAAGTCTATGCGCCAAAGACTTGAGTGGAAGCATACGGGTTCTCCCACTCGAAAGTAATTCAAGATCCAGCTGTCTGCAGGTAAGGTCATGCTTATAGTATTCTGGGATTCGCAGATGCCTATTTATTGTGACTATCTCGAAGATCAACGAAGCATCAGCAACCAGTATTACAATGATATGCTCACAAACAAAGTAAGGCCTTCCATCCGAACGAACGTCGTGGACCCTTAACTAATGGCGTGATTTTGCTTCATGCTTCACAATGCGCACCCACACGCGGCACAGTTAACTCAAGAAACACTTCAAAATGTGGGGAGGAAGATCCTTCCACATCCCCCTATAGCCCCGACCTCGCCCGACATCGGACTTCCATTTGTTTGGACCCCTTAAAGAGGCTCTACGTGGGAAACACTTTCAATCCAATGAATAAGTTAAAAATTAGGTGCAAAAGTGGCTTCTAGATCAACCCAAATAATTTTATGCCAGAGGAAATCATACACAAATTAGAAGAACGATGGGACAAGTGTATAAATATTATTATTATTTTTCTGTGTGGAAGGACCAAACCCTACGCTATCCAAAGCCTCTCTAGGCCCGTAGGCTGTATAAACGTTGCTGGGGACTATGTTGAAAAATACCCCAAGTTTTTTGTGATTGATTAAATAAATCGTTTTTGACCTACAGCGATTTGTCTCATTATTTTTTGAATGACCCTCGCAGAATTGCTTGAATAAATTTTTTCGAGAAATTATTATATTCATTACTTTGAAATTATTTCATATTAGTAAAGACCTAATTGTTAAATTTCCGAATGTTTAGCACTTGAATTTTATATATCTTAAATTTATTTATTCATAATCATCCCCCTACGCGTAAGCTAGTCTGTGGAGTTTAGTTGCCAGGTCTGATTTCGTAATAACTGTAATTTCGGGATACAGGGCATTGGCCTGTATAAACTAATCTCGTGGAGGGACTGCCTCTAGGGTGGCCAGACACACCCTTTATCGAGCTTTTCATATAAGCTCGACATCCTGCGATGCCACCTTCTTCTCAAGTAGGTATTTGTTTTATTGTAGTAAATATTGACCACTCAGCAATGAAACCATATAATCTTCTAGGGTTACGAATACATATTCCACTCTATTCTTCATTAATTTATTTGAAATTTTCATTATCGTGTTGACCGCCATATATACCTCTGGAGTTACTGCACAGTTTCTGATTACTTTTTACTTTCTCTTACTCCTAGTAAGAGGAAGTATTGTAATCGTGTCAAATTTTCGATATCGAATTTTCACCGGAAATATCCGTTTTGAGGTCCCCTGAGTCCAAAAAAGTGGTTTTTAGCAAATGGTCTGTGTGTTTGTGTGTGTGTATGTATGTATGTATGTGAACAGCATAGCTCAAAAACAAAAAACCTAGAAAGTTGAAACTTGATATTCCCGTTTAGGTATTACCATGGATCTGACAGTACGTTATCTGTCAAAAATTCCTCAACCGGAAGTACACTTTACAAGTTGGATTTTTTTACGTTTTTTGCGATTTTCTAAAAATGGCTCCGACGATTTTCGTTTAAACTTGGAACATCAACCGCACATACAAAGAACTACAACTTTTATTTGAAACATTTTCTCCGGGAAAATGCATTTAAGGGCACTTTTGGGGAGGGGTGGGGTTAGGTTTCCATCTAAAGTGCTATTTCAGTTTATTAGACAATTCTGTCATCTAAATAATATTAATTAGAATTAAATATGTTGTTGAAATTCCGAGTTTGAAAAAATCGATAACCGGAAGTGCGTTTCCTTTACCACTTTACTAAATGATTTATTCTCTTTTTCGCAATTTTCTCAAAAATGGCTCCGACGATTTTCTTGAAACTTCGTATATAAACTAAACATGCAAGGATCTACAACTTTTATTAAAAACATTTCTCTGGGAAAATTCATTTAAGGGCACTTTTAGGGGAGGGGTGGGGTTGTTTTTCTCTAAAGTGCTATCACAGTTGATTATACAATTCTTTCATCCAAACAAAATTAATTAGAAATAAATAGATGGCCAAAATTCGGAGTTTTAAGAAATTTAGTAAACCGGAAGTGCGTTTTACTGAACAGTTTTTTCACTTTTCGACGAATTTCGTTAAATTTGGTACACAAACTATAAAATTTGTCAATTATAATTTTGAGAACAGGAGTAAGAGAAAGTTGTGTGAGTGTTTCACACCAGATTTTTTAAATTGAATTGTGTAAAAAAATGAAATAGTACTTTAGACGGAACCATAACCCCACCCAAAATGTGCCCTATAATGAATTTTCCCCGAGAAATGTTTCAAATTAAAAGTTGTAGCACTTTATATGTATAGTTGATATACCAAGTTTAAAGAAAACCATTAGAACAATTTTTGAGAGATTCACAAAAAAAAAAAAAAATGAAAAAACTGTGTAAAGGTAGATGAATTTTGTCCGAAATCTTCGTGTCTAAATGGAATTTCAAGTTTGAGATTGTTTTCGTATTCAACGGATCTCAAAACGTGTATTTCCGGTAGAAAAAAAATTAAATTTCGAAAATCTGGCACGATTGTAATAACTTCCTCTTACTAGAGAAAGTAAAAAGTTACTGAATATAAATAATCTAGTAAAAAAAAAAAAAATTATTAATAATTTTATTTATTGATTTAAGAAATTCGATCTATCTGTAACAGGATCTGAAGAGAGGGATTTAAAGCAGTGAGAGAGAGACACACAAAAATTGAGAATCTCACACACAGACTAGAGTGAGAGACTCTGCTTAAATACATCTGCGTTAGCCAAACAGGGGACAGTCTTTAAGAACGTTTTATACAGCAGTCACAATGCGTCAGCAATCATCTACTATCTTTCTGTTTAAATCTCTTGCTACCATTATCTATATTCGTGCAAAGTCCAGGCAGTTTGTGTTACTTTACTTATTATGCAGTGTTCAACATTATTTCCAGTTTATTTATATCTCATAAACCCAATTTCTCTCCTTCTCAAACCCATTATATATCCTAACATTTATTAGTTGATAATTTCATTGGTTTTTACCCATTACACTACATTGAATACTGAATTTTTGTTAGAAAGTTGAACATTTTTTATGAACTATCTTTGTTGTCTTGTAATATTTTATCCCTAGCATTAGGGACAACGCTTTTTCTTCTCTGACATTGTCAAGATCGTTAGAGTCAACTATAACCGTCAACATTTCAGCGTAGTGAACGCAAGTCAGTTGGGTAGAGATCTCTAAGTAGGTGTCCGTGCCTGGGAGGCAGTGGTCCATCCTTCCTGCATGAATTCCTATCGGCTATTCTGCTAACCGTTACCGATTGTTTTTCTGTGGGAGGGTGCCCACACAAACAGCATGTTATGTTTGTTATACTTATGTAAGTTGAAGTAATACCTTTTGAACTTTTCTAACATTGGGTTGGCGTGTATTATTGATCGTAATGGATGTTATTGCCCTGAGAGAGACCGAAGCTATGTTAATGTTATTAAAACTAATAAACCAAACATGTACTAGAATTAGAATGCTGCAGGGGGGGACTAAAACCCAGGCACCGCAGCCTCCCATTGAGGCTTATTGTGCCAACCCCTCAAACCTAGTAGCGGAAGCCCCCCTCTTTATGAGGTCCAAAACCTTCCCCACCAGTCCCTCCTGGAGCACGATTTCCTCCGGTCTCAACGTGCCGAAGATCTCGTACCTCAGTCTGCCGATTTCAACGCAATCAAACAACAGGTGAGAGGCCGTCTCATCCTCCTCCTGACAGTCTGCACAAGGACTCTACATCCACTAACCCCACCTTGTGTAGATGTTTTTTGAACCTGCCATGCCCAGTAAACAGGCCCGTTATCAGAGAGATCTGATACCTGCTTAGACCCAGGTTGTATCTGGTCCTTCTTTCACACAGCTCTGGCATAACCATTTTGCCGTGTTTCGCTCCGGTACTCAGCCTCCAGTATCGGTTATGTTCCCTCCGAGTCCAGTCTCTCAGAGCCGCTCTTACCATACTTTTGGCCACCCCTAGAGCAGGTTCCGGTCCGAGGAAGGGAGTGTTCGCTCCCTCCCTGGCCAGTTGGTCGGCTATTTCATTTCCCATGATCCCCTTATGCCCCGGCACCCATACTAGCCGCACTTTGTTGTGCCGGGCTAATGCCTCCAGGGAGTCTCTACACTCCCTGACCAAAGGGGAGGTGATTCTGAACGCCCGAAGAGCGTTCAGCGCAGCCTGGCTGTCCGAGAAGATGCATATCTCTCTATTTCTAGAGTCCATACGCAGGTTCTCCTCAGCACAGATCTTTATTGCATACACTTCAGCTTGGAATACTGTGGAGTAACCCCCGAGAGGCCTCGCAATATGTACCTCCGGTTTGACCCCATAAATCCCGGCTCCAGTTCCGCAAGCCATTTTGGACCATCCGTAAACCAGGATCCCCCAATCCGGCCCCGTTTCTCCCAACTTTTAGCCCACTCCGACCGTGACGACGTTACTATCACTTGAAAGGGGAGCTCAAAGTGGAACGTTGGACAACTCACCTCCCCAGCCATCCTAAGGATAGGGCCAGGGTCTACCTTCTGGATGATGTCCAAGTGCTTGGCTAAGGAGCTTCTATGCTTCCATTGGCCATTGCTCATTAGTCTGTACGCACTGGCTCTCGCCTCCGCCTGTATCAAAAGATGCAGAGGAGGCAACCCCAGCAGAACCTCTAATGCAGTCGTTGGGGCACTACAAAACGCCCCCGAAATCAGCATGCACGCCAGTCTCTGAACCCCAGAGAGGCAGGCTCTTCCTCAAACATGTACTAAGTAAAACAATAGCTATAAAAAAAAAATTAAATAATTTGTTTATTTTAGCATAAAATACAAACATAAAATAATCTGAAGATTATTTTATTGCGTCAATTAGTTTATTTAATCTTCATACATTTTTTTTCATTTTGTGATCATCGACCAGTTTCGGGCGTCCACCCATCTTCAGGTTTTGGCACTGACTGCAAAAAAAAAACAAAATCGATTTAAATCATCGCGATCTATTATTTTAAACATATCAAAAGATATGAAAAAAGTAACTTGGAAATTTCACTTTAATTATTTTCATTAAAACTTGTACTCTAATTTTTTTTTTTTTTTTAAAGTTATGTAAGTAGATATAAAAGTTCTCTCTATTGAATAAAGATCTCATAACAGATAATAATTTTTTTATACGCCAAATACAAAATGTAAGTAAACAGTAATACTAAAATACTTTTAAAAAAAAAAATTCACTTACCATAGAACGGTTTTACCAGACTACATTTTGAATAGGGATTGGTTGAATGTAAAAAATTCTAAAGTGACCTAGATTCCCACGAGTAAGCGCTCTTGTATTTAACTGTGGATTTTATTCGTTTGAAATATAAATTCTATTCACAGTTGTCTGTTTTATTTTTTTCATCCATCTACTTTCAAATGTATCTTACAAACATACTTCCTACTTTCTTTAGTAATATTATTTAAAAAAAAAAACATAAAATGTTTAAGGAATATTTTTTCATTTCAAGGTAGTGGATTAAAATAAGGTGTGGTATGGTATCCAAGACTTCTTATAAACTATAACTATTTGTTCCCTTCACTGACTACTTAATCTTATAGTCTTACTTAACTGACAGATATTTTTGCTTGAGAGAGAAGACCGTTATGTCAGACATCTATCCCATCAAGGCTGGTGTCCTACAAGGGAGTGTACTGAGACCTATTTTATACTCACTCTATACACACGACATATCACTTTCACAAAAACCGGCGACTTTTGCAGACTACACTGCTGCCATCCTTTCAGGATGACATTACAGCAACCACTCATTTACAAAGACATCTTGAAGACTTTGAACAATGATGCAACAAATGGAGAATCAAAATTAACAGTCTAAAATCTATGCAAGTATACATAAATTTACATGCCCAACAGTTTTTCTTTAACGACACACCGCTCCCTGAGAAAACTGTTACACGCTATCTTGGATTTCACTTAGACCGCCGATTAACTTGGAACTCCCCACACCAGCCTTAAAAGATAGGCTTTGAATCAGAGATTTCGACAGTTACGACGATTGCCAGACGGAAAACTAAACGACAACCTCTACAACATGATACTAATTTATAAAACTATCATTCGATCTCCCATATGGTTGTACCGTTGCAAAGTTTGGGGTCCTACCAAACTTTTCAACCTATGGAGAATGCAGGCTTTCAGGGAAGGAATACTTAAGTGGTTAGCGTACTGGACTCCCATGTGGAGGATCCGAGTTCGAGTCTAGCTGTGCTACCCTTAGATTTTTTTCTTCCTAGGAGCCAGCTCACTGTCCGGTGATTTTCTGTAATGAGAGAACACTGTCCGGAGGCGGGCAGTGCACTGAGAAGGCTCCGGGCGCCAATGACCATAGATGTTGACGCGCCTTATTAAAAAAAAAAAATACAGGCTTTCCAATCTAAACTTCTACGATACATTACTGACACACCCTACTACGTCTCAAACCTTACACTACAGACTGATCTCAGCATACCATTCGTGACAGACACAATCACAACCAAATACAAAAAGTTTCACAAAACACTATCACAGTATAACAATTCTCTCATCTCATACTTAAGGGTGCCACAGAATACTGAAACGGACTGAAAAAGAAGTGGCCTAGGGATAACCTTCGCAACTAAACGCCCTAACAATGCCAGGAGTGTCATAGCTGGATGGCTTTTCCACTCAAATTCCTCAAGCCAACTATATATCAGCAGTGAGCAATAGCAAATATTGTTATATGATTTATCAGATTTTGCTTATACAATAAATAAACAAAAAAAAAAAAAAGCGATTACTAAGGTGAAAAAAGGCTGCTATTTTATGTGGTGTGGTGAAACAAATTTAGTGAAGTGATGGAATGATTTGTAATCTCAGAAAACAAACAAAAAATCATGAACCAAGATTAATATTTTAAAAATTGTTTTTATTGATAAATCTTTTGTTTGCAGTTATATCACAATAAATATTAAACTATATACAAATGTGTCGAGGAAGAATTTAATTCACAATTTGTAGATAAAAAAAATAACAGTTTTAATCTTCGAACATTTATAAAACCCAATAGAGTAATAGATATGTAGTCAATTACCAGATGTTCTTTCGAATGAATCAGTATGCAATAGAGAAACATAGAATAGACATTTAATGATATGTATCAATCTATAATTTTCAATAATTACAAAAATACGTAAGTCATTGTCATAAGTCCACTAGTAAAAGTGATTTCAACCAAAGAGCAAGGCAAGATACTCTTGTCAGCTTATTTTTTTTAATTTTCATTCTTTAAATCTGCCTCATTCGCTTGAAGTTTGGTCCGGGCAAAGAGAACATCTTAGAAGAAGTAAAAAAATGTAAGGAGTTATATAAGAATGTATTGGAAAGCGGATGGTATGTTAACGAAAAACTGAGAAGAGTCAGCTTGGACGAGGCACTTCCAAGATGCAACTTTAGCTCACTCTTATCACCACTTTTGTACAGCGTGACCTTTTCAAGTGCAGACCAAGATAAAGTATACAGCAAAACATTTGAACTTATTCGAGAAAATTACAAAAAAATCCCAGAAACCTATAGTCGCATCTCCTGTTAACCTAGGTTTTCTTGAAACATAGAATTATAGCAATGCATTTAGTGTACCTCAACCAGAGATGATTCCCAAATAAAATGTCAAGTGTTTCCGTGAAAACTGAGTTTTTCTAAAATTTGAAATGATTTTTGACTGGGGGAAGGATTGAATACGATAGAAATTGGAATGCTTGGTTGAACATTCAAACCTCGCATCCGTATTATTGTCCCATGAAAGAGGACGGGTGGAAGAGTCGGAGGGTGAAGGATATGCATTTCCTTTTAGTGAGTTGTACTTTTCTTTATTCTCCAGGTTCTCTGATCTTCTGAATCTGATTAAACTCCATTTTTTTCTGGATAATGTTTTAAATATAAATGAGTATCCTTGTATGCGTGTTGTTTATAATAGAGTTTAACGAACTCAACGAACGAAGATTGGAACTTTATACGAGAATAATCGCAAAGAAAATGGGGAAAAAAAAATCATTAGGTATTGCCAAATTGTCAAGGGGGGTTTTGCAAAAGCCTTAGAGTTAGTTACACTGATACTGCCAGTTACTTTGTACAGATCTTTTGAAATCCACTTTTAAGAAAAACTCCTTGGTTAATCCAAATTGACACTGTCATTTGCTGCTTCTTAAAATTCTCCTTTATTTACCAAAAAAAAATGACGGTCTGACTTTTGCCGTCATGTACACGCAAGTCCATCATGTTACACTATTTTAAAATCATGATGCAGGCACGTTTCAAGGCTTCATTAGCCGCATTCGCTTCTTTCCCATTTTTATTGTGGCTATGCCTTCAGTATATTGCCAGATATTCGTCAAAATATTAAAATGAATTAGAAAACAAGTAATTTATCGTTTGTTTTTTTTTTTAGCTTCATTAATTTAATAAAGACGACTTATTTAGTCTGTCCGTAAAAAAAAAAATAATTCAGTTAAGATTGGATGAATTATTGCTAGGTCATTTGATTTGAGTTCACTAGTAGGTGGTAAGCTCTGTCTGGGCGGGAAAAATGAAGATAAGCTTCTTTTTTTTTATATAGGTAGATAAGCTTTTAATATACTCTTGTGGATCATTGGGCTGGATAGAAAGTTACCTCACATTTTTTTATTATTATTATTATACGGGTTTAATATGAAACATTAACCCAAATCGAATACTATATCAGAACTTGGTGTGCTGTCTTAATATAAAGAGATTAAATAGATTTATATTTCACAGATATCGATTTGAACTTAACATTCAAATTTTCTGACTAATTAATCATATTTCAAAACGTAAATTAACTGGAAATCTTTAGAGCTACAAAGATTACTTTTAGATACTTAGTTTGTATTGACGAACTATTATACTAGATCAGAGAAAAATACCTTTTATTAATAATACGAGGCATGTCCAGAAAGTAAGTGTACTTGAGGCTCTCACGGCCGGAGGGATTTTGTTTTCGACATGTTGGCTACACTGTCGTGTAGCCTGATTCCTCCCCTCCGCAACGAGACCGGTTCCAGGTCAGTACGTTGAAAACTGTCAACGCGACAATACGTTTCGTGAAAAATGTCAATCCAATCTCCCGCCAAGTGTGAAATATTCCAGGTCGGGCAATAGTTTTTGAGACGCAACAAACTCCATGGAGATGAATTTCTCCGCTCCATCATTACTGGAGAAGAAACTTGGGTTGCACACTACACACCTGAAACCAAAAGGCAGTCTCAACAGTGGCGTCACACCTCTTCACCCTTCGCCAAAAAGTTCAAAACCACAATTTCAGCCAAGAAAATCATGGCACCCGTGTTTTGGGACTGTCAAGGCATAATTTTAATTGAATATATGCCTCAAGGGGAGACCATCAACTCTGCAAGATACTGTGAGACCCTAAAAAAATTGCGGAGGGCGATTCAGAACAAAAGGAGAGGCAAGCTGACAAAGGGAGTCTGCCTGCTGCACGACAATGCCAGACCACACACTGCTTGCCTCGTTTAAATGGGATGTCCTGAACCATCCCGCGCATTCCCCTGACCTAGCACCTTCAGATTACTATCTCTTTACCTCCCTGAAGCTGCACATGGGTGGAAAAAGGTTTTCAACCGACGAGGAGGTGAAGGGGAGGTGGAGAAGTGGACGAAGGGGTTGGCGGGAAACTACTTCGAGGAAGGCATCAAAACATTAATACCCCGGTTCACCACCTGCATTGAGAGGAATGGTGACTATGTCGAAAAATAGCTTACATATGTACTAATGTAACCAGGTAATTTTTTTGTTCAAATATAAATTTTTGTAACCTACAAAAATTCAGTACACTTACTTACTTACTGGACATGCCTCGTACTAGGACACAGTTATTCCTCAAAAAAAAAAAATACGCTCTACTACTAGCCATTGCTAATGTGTATTCATTCCAACGTTCTAACTCCAATCCTAAATCCAAACTGCTCTCACCCCTTCCACTCATCCGCGCTCATAGATATATTTTCTTAATCCACATTATTTAAATTACCAACAATATTTATTTCTTATTTGTTGTAGTTCGGTCAGCAGAGCTGGAAAGCATCAATGTTATTTTCCATAATAGCCATGCTTCTTTTTCGAGCGTTCGCCCATCACCTGTGTATAAACTAAATAAATTTACTCTGTACAAGACTATGTTAACACCCCCTGTTTTGACGTTTTGACAAAACATCCTGATGATTGGCGAACGCCCGACCTCTTATTATACTTACAGTATATAGGAGGAAGTATTGTGATCGTTTGAGAGTTTTAATTAAATATTTTGAGCCCTGACCATGAAAAAAAAAATGCTATTAATTATGTTATTTGATCAGAGACATTTTCCGTGGTAGCCTGCTTCATTTTGTGGTCATCGACCGGTTTCGGGCGTTCGCCCATCTTTGCACTATACATTGCACATTACATATTGTAACGCAGCCACAGTGCCATCTAGGGGAAGAAGCAGGCACCTCAAGTTCTCCTCATGGCCGCTGGAAAGCGCTAGCAGGGCGCCTCTAGATTCTTCTAGAGCGGCCTCTACACGGTCAATAATATTGTCAATATCATTATTGACAATATAACCATCAATACTCGTGCTAACCAGTTTCAATATTTCATTACCTTACACGATCAATATTATTGTCAATACTTTTGTCAATAACTGTGCTCATTAGTTACTACTTCTGCCACTAGGAGAGCGAATTTACATGTTCGTACACGTTATTTTGTTGGCCTTTTTTTACCTTAAAAAATGAATAATCGTACAAAAGCTTGCGTAGCCATTATTTTGGCGTTTGGCACTACTCATAAAGTCCTTTAACCTATTATAATAGTATCATTTTTGTTTTGTATAGGTTAGTTTCAATGTTGTATAAAACTATTGAACTGAGTATTGATGGAAATATTGGCGCCGCCCCTACACGGTCAATAATATTGTCAATATCCCCTCCAATTCTCAGTATTGATATCAAGAAAATCAGAAAAACTGAATTTCATCAATACTCTTGTCAATACCGACCAACAATACAATTTTTCATCTTACATGGTCAATATTATTGTCAATACTCTAAATATTATTGACCGTTTAGAGGCCGCTTAAAGCGCTCTTCTCCACGGTCTACCGCAACCTAGATATTCGAGAAACTTCCAGAACCTTTTACCGGCGGTATAAATAGGAGAAGAACAGCTCGAGAGATGGAGTCTCGTTACAAATGGAGTGCGCGCTTGATAAAAGTGAAGAAAAAGTAAACTGAGAGAACTTTTGTTGATTTATTCAGTGTATTCAAGTATTTTATTTGTAATTTATTGTGTTGAACAATAAATTGGTGTTGTTAGCAGTTTTGTCTAAACCGAACCCACTTAGCAACTAGTCGCAGTTGCTAGTTTAGAAAAACGTCACAATATAAAGATCCTTATCTAAATAAAAGTTAATATATTTTAATGAGAACAATGAAACTGTTTTCTAGCGGTAAAAAATAGAAATTTCAATTAATGGTTTATTAAACAAATCGTGAAAAATTTATTTACCACTATAACATCATAATTTGTAAAAAAAAAAAAAGTTAATTATATTATCATAATGTCAAGTCTAGGAGAGTTTAAAAATATTATCAACTAAGTTTGTATTAAATACGGTCCTTCCCTTCTTCACACACACACACACACACATAATCCACGTGACTGACATCCAATTAAAAGTTGATGCGGTAGCACTCTTTCTTTCTTTTACATTTTTGGATTCACTCTAACTTGTAGTTTGAAACTTTGCAGATTTTACTTTAAAGTGATGTTCTACAAACTTGATTTATTTAGGTATGGTCTTGATATCACCTCAGAAAAATAAAGTAAAAATGACAGAAAAAAAAATTGTAGTGCCGTGTTTTTTTAATTTACTAATTTACTTTTAATTAATTATAATTTATCCAAGTAGAAAGGAATTTTGACAAATTGTGAGAAATGATTCTACAAATAAACAGAGAGAGAGAGAGAGAATGAGAGATTTATGTACCATTGGAGGATGCAGGAACAAATAATGTATTTACCAGGATTCCCTTAGGTTCTGCCATAGTTTAAACCACACACCGTTAGTCTCAGATTATTTAACTTTCACATCAAATTATTTTGCTTTAATGAACTACTTCAGTAAATATATAATATTAATATACATTAGAAGCATTGTTATACTTTCAAATTTATGAAAATTGTTATAGAATTGTTTGGGGGGGGGGGATTTTCTGTAAACTTGGAATTGTTACTGCAAAGATATAAATCTAAAACTTTTATTTGATATGTATTTCCAGAAAAATTGGTTTTAGGGGCGTTCTGAGGGGGGGAGGCCTGTCAACTAGATTTAAATTTCAAAACCCAAAAAAACCATGTTAGCTGCTGTTAGAGAGCTTGGAAGCAAGTACAACATCTCTGTGGGTGCGTGTGAACCATTTCCGCTAAACTCTCGAGTCCATTACCATCTTTTTTTATTGCCATTTGTTCCCTCTTCCTGTTTGAAGACGCCCTGAAAAGTACGACTAGCCCTGAGATACTGAAGCGCTTAAGCACTGAAGTTATCCTTATCAGCTACCCTCAAGATGAATGGCTACATATATATATACGTCCGGATGCAGGCTTAAAGAGAGTTGGCTATGGTGTGCACAGCCTCGAAGTGGACCATTGCGGATCGCTGGGAGGCCATTGTAGCAATTTGGATGGCGAGATTGCGGCTGTAGATTGGGCTGCACAGGTAATCTTCTAAAACACTCGCCCTCCTGGCAAAGTTGTGTTTTTCGTAGACTCTAAGGCAGCAATTCAAGCACTATTTTCCCATTGCAGTAGTGATAGTATGCGTGTTCTGCGGTCCCGCTAAGAAATCCACGAGAGTATTGTGGGAGGCTGGACTATTGTTCTCCAGTGGGTCCCCAACCACTGGAAACGAAAAGGCCGACAATTTGGCCAAAAAAGGCAATCTTATACCCTCTCCTACAGAAGCTATCAGCTACGAAGGTGCTTGTCGTGAAATAAAAGAAAGAGTCAACGAAGCTTTACATATATCGCGTAAGCGAAAGGCGAGAGGTAAACAATTGGGAAAGACTGATTAGACAGCCCCTGGCCAGTTGCCTGCCAAGAAAAGTAGCCACAGCCATTTTCCGCCTTCTGACTGGGCACGACTATCTCCAGGTTCACCTGAATAGGATAGGAGTTGCTGACTCCCCCATATGTTCCCTCTTCCTAGAGGAGCCGATGGATGCTGGACATCTAAACTCCTGCCAGTCTCTGGATATTGTATAAAGTTTATAGCAATGACTTGGAGAAGAACTCCGCAATATACTGGACAGCGCTAGACACGTGATGGCTAAAAAAGCCCTGCAAATGGCGTAATAAAAATTAAAAAATTAAATTTCAATTGCCGTTACATCTGTATTTGTTACGAATTTTATTGATGCTGCCATATTAGGTTACACTCAGGTATATACTTTCACCTGGCGAAAAAATTTCGGCTGCTTGAAATATTTACTACTTTTATGTATAGTTTTCAACTTTTTAATAATTTTTATCGTTTATAACGTTTATAGGTTAACTGATTTTCATAGAACATTTAAAATAACTAATTAAAAAAAAGTAACTCTAGAAAATTTTATTTACCCGTTTTTTTTCCAATTTTACATTATTTTTGAGTGGGATGATGCTAATACCGAGTATTATACCTCCTCTTGCCTTTATCACAGCTTCCAGACGTCTCGGCATGCTCTGAATCAAGCGGGAAATTTCATTTTGTGATATTAGAGCCCGTTCTTCTTGAAGCGTCCCAGAAGGACTCTCTGATCTCTTATCCTCATCTAAGCATATCTCATAGAGTATCCTTCTATGGGATCTCTCTATATCATACCCTATAGATAGTCTATGGGATTTAAGTCAGGGGAACGGCCAGTTTAAGAAGTCAATATTATGGGTATTAAGAAAGGCCTGCACTGTGTGGGTTGTATTTGGTCGAGCGAAATCATGCATTAGCACAAACTCCTCACCTACTCCAACATAGAGACCACAAAGTACTTGCAATATATCCGCCAAATACCTAGCAGCAGTCATGGAACCTCCTCGAGCAATCATTAACTCCGTACGTTTTTGTAAACTGATACCTGCCCCAAGCCATCAGAGTACCATCAATGAGAACAAAATTGCATTGTGGAAATCTGTCACTTCTTCTCCTCCACACTCGTTCACGGCCGCTTGGAGCTCTTAAGGCAAATCGGGATTCGTCAGTAAACAATACTCTTGCCCACA
Organism: Triatoma infestans; assembly: GCA_011037195.1. Lineage (NCBI taxonomy): Eukaryota > Metazoa > Arthropoda > Insecta > Hemiptera > Reduviidae > Triatoma > Triatoma infestans. The sequence continues at coordinate 80,940 of JAAEAF010003569.1, forward strand.
GCTCGATAGACCAATTGATGTATTGCCGAGCAAACTCAAGGTGGAAAATCTGATGCTTCCCGGTTTGTTTTGGCCATCTTGTGGAGCGAAAAGCCATCAAATCTTGCTCATTCAATCTGCTTTGAACTGTTCTCTAAGAAATTTGAACACTCGAACTTATTGGAGGTAATGAACTATTTCTACAGCCGTCAGATGACGATTTCGTAAAATTGTCAGCGTCAAAGTGTCGGTGGTAGTCCTGCAGTTCAGCGACCACTTGGACGCCCTGAGCCTGGCCTTTTGAGTATGAGTCTGTTTCTCGGTAACGCTGAACTTCATCTCGCAGAGTTTGGTAGGTAACACCAATACCAACGGTTGCATAACTGATGGAACGGCCGTCATCAATAAGTGCTACAGCATGTGCGACATCCTCGCCACTAAGGGACATTTTGAAATTCGAATTTGTAATTATAATTTGCTCTAATCAAGGGGCAAGCTAAAGCGAAGTTAAAGCAAATAAAAATCAATTTGAACTGAATAAAAATAAACAAATTGATGATAATATATGAACACAAATTAGTAAACAGTTTTTATTTATTTAATTTTTTTTATATCACAAGTGTAATGTACAAAGACCATTTTACTCTAAAAATGTTAACCATTAATTATTGTCAACACAAAATAACTGGTGAAAACAGACCAGACAGTATTATATTATTCATTAAATGTAATTTTTTAATTGGCCGGAGTTTTATATATATTCGTGAGTAATCTGTATTCCTGCAATTATATATCTGTATATGTATGTACCTGTATTTTATACATATATATATTATATTTAACACTTTTTTTAGCAAGCCCAACTAAACACTTGTAATTATAATTTTTTTTTAAAAACGTGATTGATTTCCGTTACAGAAAGTCGTCTTAGTGTTTAACAAAATATTTTTTCCTTTTTGCAAATGATCCATAAATTATACTGCAAAAATATAGTGGAGTGAGAAGCGATTCGAGACAGATAAAGTATGATTACTCGTCACACTTGTGACGGAGCACTCAGCTACCCAGCAACTGTCACTCAATGAATGGGTTACTATGGTTTTTTTATATGGCCTGTTATTTACTGGTCACTGAGTTTCTGCTGATGTATGCACAAAATGTGTTATAAAGTGGTGCAAACTTGTGTTTTACTGTGTGAACTGTTAATAAAAATGATTCAAGAAAAGCTAAAAATAAGAAGCAGTATAAGGACTAAAAATTATTTGCATCGGAGATCTTTATGGGTATATATAAGTGATTATGAATGTATATGTGGATGGGTCCGCAATGCTGGATAACATCTGGTATTTTATCCGTCGTAGCATTCATATTCATTTGGTTCCTGACCAGTTTCGAATTTTCATCCATCGTCAGTGCAAATTCACCAAGTTCCTGTAGAGAGTTCACTACAACATAATGTTTCTGTTACAATCACACTTGTTAGTTGTATGATATATATGTCAACATATATATCTCTACATGAACTTGGCCGTGATCGAGTGTGGAGAAGAAGAGATATTTGCACATTGCAATTTTGTTTTCACTGATGGCTCTCTGATGGTTTGAGCAGTTATCAGTTTTCAAAGACGTACGGAGTTAGTGATCGTTCGAGAAGGTTCCATGATAGCTGCTAGGTACTTGGGCGATACTGCAAGTACTTTGTGGTCTCTACGCTGGAGGTATGTGAGGAGTTTGCGCTAATACACGATTTCGCTCGACCAAATACAACCCACATAGTGCAGTCATGGAACCTCCTCGAACGAGATCACTAACTCCGTACGTCTTTGTAAACTGATACCTGCCCAAACCATCAGAGAGCCACCATTGAGAACAAAATTGCAATGTGCAAATATCTCATCTCTTCTTCTCCACATCGATCACGGCCAAGTTCTCATAGAGACATATATGTTGACATATATATCATACAACCAACAAGTGTGAGTGTAACAGAAACATTAAGTTGAAATGAACTCTCTACATGAACTTGGTGAATTTATGATGACGATGGATGAAAATCCGAAACCAGTCAGGAAAACTATAAATATGCATGCTACGACGGATAAAATACCAGAAATTATGAAAAAATTGCACGCAAATATCCAACTCTTACGAAAATGGCATTCGAAAAGTTTGAAAATCTTCTATACAAGTAGGTCTATTTATTTAATGAATATAATATTGTAAGGGAAGGGATTAGCTCAGTGGTTAGCGTGTTGGACTCCTACGCGGAGGTCCCGGGTTCGAGTCCACTGCTTACCCTTTAGATATTTTCTTCCTAGGAGCCTCTACAGCTCACTGTTCGGTGATGGACAGTGTTGTCTGTAGCGAGAGAGGGTAGAGAGGCCGGCAGTGCACTGAGAAGGTTCCGGGCGCTAATGACCATAGATGTTGAAGCGCCTTAAATTATATATATAAAAAAAAATATTGTAACGCAGCCACTGATGCCATCTAGAAGAGAAAGCAGGTACCTCAAGTTCTCCTAGGGGCCGCTAGGAAGCGCTGGTGGCGCGCTCTAGCCCTTTCTAACACAATCTATAACCTTCTAAACCCTTCTCCACTGCTATAAATAGTGGGACCACAGAGAGTTTAGAAAGATTCTTGTTTCAAACGAAGTGTGCATTTGTGATAAGTGTATAAAAAGTGAACAAAGTGAACTTTTGTTGGTTTAAACTGTGAATTAATTATTATTAAGTGTTGTATTTGTAATTTATTGTGTAAAAAAATAAATTGGTGTTTTTCTTATTGAAGTTTAGAGTGTTTTATCTAAACGAACCTACTTAGATCTAGTTGCAGTAACTAGTTCAGAGGGAAAAACGTTACAATATATTCGTATTCACTAAGCAATTCCAAACGTGGATGGCAAGCTATTTATCTCTAATTCATATTATGCAAGCAGTCGGACTATCTGCCCGCTGTGACCGGCAGCATTTATAGCCGATGCTGACCAACCTGCAAACGCAATAACTTGGCCAATTTATTTACAAAAAGTCAAAAGATTAGTTACAATAACTTTAGCTCTAAAAACTTACCAGTTCACTTCGTGTAATTCGTTTTAATACAATGTTAAGCGTAGCTTAATTTTCTAATTATTTTAAACTAAGTTTGGTAAATTTAAAATTAAGTTTATTAAACTTAATTAGAATATGAAATGAAACACTATCTATTGTAAATAATAGAATATCTTAGTATGCAATAGTTTGCATAAATTTAACTTGCTATATATTAACTAACTCTAATAAATAACTAATAAATTTAAAAAAAAAAAAATGGTACAAGGTTACAAAAAACCATATTGAAAAATTAATGGGAATAAAATTATATAGAACGATGGGTTTGGTTGAAGGCGGAAAATGAGGTATTAGTTTCACCTTGGCGTGTCCGTACAATAACTTTACTATAACACCAAATATCGTGCCAAGAACAGAAACACTACCAAACTACCGCAGTAGATACTGTAGACAATTCATTGTATATAAAACTGAATTTCTCCTTTATAATTATTTAGCCGCATCGTCCATGATTTCAAATATATCTTTTTAGAAAACTACATAAAGTATATTTCAAAAACTATTCACTAGATTAACCTAAATTAGTTTATATTTTATTTTACTATGTATAATCTCCCCCCTGCACAGTTTTTTACATACAGCCAGGGCTTAAAAAGTGTTTTATTATTTTTACTACATAAAGTTATAATTTTTTTGTTTTGTTTTATATATTTATATAAACTGTTGGACAAAAGTATTTTTTTTTTATACAATCGTTGTAAATGAACTCTGAACCAAAGAGAAATAAGAGACTGAACCATTTGTTTATATTTTTAAGTGGCTAATTCTCTGAACTCTTGAAAATACAATAATAATCCCAGTTCTTCACTTTCACTGCTTGTGGTAATTTCTCTCTCCTACATATTTTTGTTTAGTTTTTTTCTTATTAGTTCTTTTTTTTCTTTCGCATTTTGTTCTTAACATGCCTCTTCATGGTAATTATTCGGAAGAAATTGCAGTACGTGTGGTGACATTACATGAGGAATGGCTAAATCAAGCAACAATTGCTCAGAGACTACGAATGAGCCAATCCACTGTTTAAAGAAGAGACTGGTCCATACTCCCGACGGCAAGTTACGGGCCGCCATTCCCTAGAAGTACAACCCGGACAGATGAGAGATTTATTCAGCTGAATGTCTTATGGAACATGTTTGTCACTAGTAATCAATTACGATATTTGATCGCTTCTGTCGTGATGTCCAGATTTAAAGGAGGACAGTTAGAAGAAGCTTGAATGAAGCCAACCTGGCTTGCAGGATGGCCGCTACTGGCCTTCTTCTTTCTAGAGCTCATGACTTCAATATTCTCGTGAACATGTCAGTTAGATAGTAGAAGATTGGAGACGATTTCATTCACAGACAAATCAAGATTCACTGTAGTCTCTCCAGATGGAAGAGTTAGTGTGTGGAGGCGACAAGGGGTGAGATATGCAGAGGTTAATATCTCTCCAAACGTGAGTTTTGGTGGAGGTGGGATTATGGTATGGGGAGGCATAAGTTCTGATGGGCGTTTAGACCTTCACATTGTTGAGACTGGTACAACAAATGCCCAGAGGTGTCTTCTGGAGGTTATTCAGCAATATGTTATGCCATTAGCCGTAAAGAGTTTGTGATAATTTTTATTTATGCAAGAAACGCCAGATGTCACACTGTTCGAGTTGTCCTGCAGTACCTAAAAGATGTTGCATAATTAATCGTTTAGTTTCCCCACCGAGAAGTCCAAACTTAAATCCTTTAGAGCACCTTTGGGACATTGCTGGAAGACCTCTTAGGCTTCGCCCGGATTGCCCTAGTTCTCTCATGGAGTTACGTATAGCTATTGTTGAAGAATGGAATGGGATTTCACAAAAGATTATTCAAAACCCCATTGCTTCAATGCCTAGGAGGCTTGGTGGGGTTATCAGAGCAAGAGGAGGTGTCACCGAATATTGCTGACAAAAAGAAAAGATTAAAAAAGGACAAGAACTGTTTTAGGTTATGAATTTTAGATTACTTTTTTTTGAGCTTTCTTTTTTTTTTTAATTTGTGTGAATAATGAACTTTTTACTTAATTTCTTGGCTATTTTTCTTTTGTTGCCTTTGACTACAGTTCATTCACAAGGAATTGAAATGTATTTTGTGATGTTGTGTGTGTGACTGCTGGTAGCTTGTGTAGCACGAGCGGTTTAGTAAAAGGGGCTTGTAAGTATATATGTTTAAGAGAGTGAAGTATCAGAAATAAGAAAGTAGTTACCACTGCTAACAATAAATATATTCTATTAAAATAATAACTACAAGTTATTTACAAAGGAATTATTAACTTATTAATATGCACTGATGCTAAGAGAGCGAAAAACAAGTGTTCCTGAAGTGTTCTGCTTCGGTGTCTACAACAAACTATATTCTTTGAAAGTAGAATGCAGACTGTCCGAAGGAATGCCTTCTCTTAAAAAACAGTTGGCCAAGTGGCATTGTTATTTTCCTAACGGATTCCTGTGCTTTTGTCTCTTTAGCAGCAATGACCTTAACCGTACCTGACTGTTTTCACTGCACTAAGATATATTTAAAATATTAACAAAATTCTATTTTTCAAAGTATAAAATATTCTAAACTATCATTCAAAACTATTATTTTCTTTCATTTCTTTCTTCCACTACAGAATCCACAAAAAAAAAAAATACAGCAATAGATTGTAACTTCAAATTACAACATTTTGAAATTTTATGCAAAAGTTTATATATAAATTGCATCTACTAAGCAACCATAGCACTTTGTGGAACGACTGTATTAACAGATTAATCTATACATAAGAAATAAGTATTTGTAAAAATATACGTACATTGTAACAAACAAAAATATGTAAAATGAAACTAAGTACATTGGGAATGTAGATTGAAAATTGGCACTTTCATGTTTGTTCCATGATGTCTATTTTCATAGACATGTATGTATGTATCAATCAATCAATCATGTGCGAACAGATAAAGAATAGAGAAATAGGGGCGGTGTCTTGTATTTGCAGACAATTAATACAAAATACTGGGTAAAAATTCTCCCTACCAACCATATCGCGTATAGTGCCGGTGTTGGTATTGATATATCCATCAACAACTAACAAAAAAAAAAACTTATAGACAAAATGTCCGTTTCCATTAAACCAGCAGTTCTCAAACTGTGGGACGCGCCCCCCTGGGGAAGCGCTAACTTTACGAGGGGGCGTCAAATAAATGAACAAGACATATTACTCCATCAGATATATTACTTTCTCTTACTCCTAAGTAAGAGGAAATATTGTAATCGTGCCAAATTTTCGATATCGAGTTTTCACCGGAAATATCCCGGTTTTGAGGTGCCCTGAGTCAAAAAAAAGTGGTTTTTAGAAAATGGTCTGTGTGTATGTGAACAGCATAGTTCAAAAACGAAAAATCATAGAAAGTTCAAACTTGATATTCCGTTTCCTTATCACCATGGGGTTCGTCAATGGGTTATCTGTCAAAATTCCTCAACCGGAAGTACCAATTTACTGATTTTTTTTTTTTTACTTTCTTGCGATTTTCTCAAAAATAGCTCCAACGATTCTCTTCAAACTTAGTATATCAACTAAACATACAAAAATCTACAACTTTTATTTAAAACATTTCTCTGGGAAAATTCATTTAAGGGCACTTTCAAGGGAGGGGTGAGGTTAGGTTTACCTCCAAAAATGCCATTTCAGTTTACTACACAATTCTCTCATTGAAAAAATACTAATTAGAATTGTGTGG
>JAAEAF010003570.1:0-83701 GCA_011037195.1 Triatoma infestans
TTTTTTTGACATAGACTTTTATCATAAAGCCAGTGATGGTAAACAACAGGATTATTTGCCATATAATGAATAAGTTATAGAAAACTGGGAACTCTAACTTAGTCTCATTTCTTAGTAAACATTAATGCACCAAAAATGGAAATTTTGCAGATAAAACAATTTCAATTCATATAATAAATAAATAAAGTTAATAAAATAAATATTCAATTTAATGTACAAAATTGAAGAATGTAACAAAATTGAATTTAATGTAATTAATAATCAATTTGTTTATCTTCCAAATGAATTATACTAATAGTTAGATCTGATTCCATTAGTTTACAAAGTTCGTGATACTATTCAACTTATTAAAGCAAGACATTCCAGATGGAAGCCTTATATCTCGCATCAAACCCAGAACTCTTCTTGAAAACAATTTATTACTTCTTGGAAAAATATCTGGAAGTAATAGGCGAATACGTAAGGTAAGTGTACAAAAGTTACAGATGTTTTTAGAATAAAAAAACGCCAGTAGATAAATAAAAGTCAGTAAATTAATGATTCTGGTTCCAGATTTGGTAAGATAACATGGTGACGTATCATCTGGATTACCCAAATGCAATATCAAATTTAAATTTTTAGCTATTTATCGTTTTTAATTAAGGAATTCATATTCTTAAGTGATTACTAAAAACTATTTTCTGTTTTCAAAATACCTCAAAACAAGCAATTCTGGTAAAAACAGGAATTTAACAATCTAAAAGATGTCAATACTTCTTCTTCTAGCAGAATATTGAAATAAAAAAAACTGCATTTCGAAATGTCTGTATTCATATTAATAAGGACTTAGTCTGCCACCCGATAGGCAACTAACATCTCATTGAAAGATGGTGATTATCAATTTTTTTCCATTTTCTTTTTATCTCAGTGAGAAGAAATATGTAGTTAAAATTCCAGAAATAGATGTGTCACTATAAATAATTTCTGAGGTATTATTTGCCGAAAATGTGTTATCAGAAAATGCATGTGTATGGATGTGAACATCTAAAAAAGAAATCGTCTTAGCAAGTCCAAATTTGATATCCTATTCTAGGTACCCCTACTGCATTCAGCATGAAATCTAATAATTAATTATAATATAAATAAAATCATAATTAAACAGAACCCTAAAAGAAATAATCCCTTACTAGATCCAGCTTCTTCAATGCTCACTGAGTATGCAATGCACCTTGAGGAAACTCATAGTTACAAAGCTTATACATATTCTGAGTGTTGCACTTTTCATAACTTCTATTAGCGTACTCAATCTTTGCAATCTTAGTGATACTTTCTTAATCTTCTCAAAGAGACTGGCACCATGAAAGGGGCTATAGCGCCTTTCGTTGCAAGAGTTGTCGTTCATCCATGTCAACATGTCCTGATAGTATAGAGTAACTTTATATTTCTTCTCAGGCATTCCCAAAAGCATGACATGTTAATTCAGTGTTTAATGAAGGCTTGGCTAACGGATAGGTTTACAATCTCCTAATTCTGACATTTCCATTGAGGTTGAACTGGACACATCTTCCAATCTGGTGAATTTCCCGGAAGGGAAATTTGTCCATAGCACCCTAGCTCTGATCCTAGTACACTCCAATCCCATTTCCCTCTGGGTTCATCGAACAATCCAACACACAAAGGCATGTTGTTTAAAGGCAGAGCGAATTCCCTGCTTCACTCTCTTCTAATACACAGCTTCCTTACTGCAACGGATAAAATCCTAGATATAATCCAGGACGTAATCAACATAAAAAAAAAACACATATATTTATGTACCTAACATTAATAAATAAAATAGAATGGAAACTATAAAGGTATAAAACAATATTAGGATAATTTGAAATAGGAAAATAGTAAAACTGCTGGTAAGATTGGGTATGTTGTTAGGATCTATTCAAATAAATTTCCTAATCGCCTGGGAAATTGAAACAATTGGTAATGCCCATAATCAGCCATTAAGTAATCAATATTATCTTAAAGTTCAATATTATCAATATTATCTTAAATATTATCCCTATTGTTAGCTACAATTGGGTAAAATATTTTATGCAAATAATTAAAAGAACAAGGGTGGAGGAAAAGTAGCGGAATATGGAATCTGTATTTTTGCTTCTGACTTTTAAATATATATCCAAAACGTTCGCCGTCTTAATTTGTGAAAATTTCTTTCTTTCTTCATTTTTTGAAACAAGTTTCTATAGAAGAGGAAGATAGTATGATAGAACTGAAAGGATGATATCAAAATGTTAAGAAGACGAAGAAAAAGAGGTACACAATGGGTGATAAAACGAGCATTAGATTTATCGTACCGGAAACTGTTGGACATCAAAGAAGAGATTTGCCCGGATTTAGGGTGCGTTCAGGTCCCCAAGTTAGTGTAGGTGAAATGAAATAAGCTGTCGGCTAGGTATTAACCAAAAAAAAAAGAGGTAGAAACAGAGAAGGAGAAGCAGCTATTTTGAAATAGAGGGGGAAGGAGAGGCAGCCATGAATCATTGGGGCATAACTAGGTGTGTTGTGGTGTGAGCCTCTTTTCTCTCCTCACCTTCTTCTTCGGCTGGTCAGACTTCACCAGATATATACACACATATATTTCTTCTCTCCTTTTTTTCCGTCTATCTATTTCATTCTTACACTTTATCCCCACTCTAATACCTTGCTAGCACCTTTATAGACAGCTTGTATAGCAAACTACAACTCAAAAAACTGTATAATTCTTTCCAGTAAGTAGTAACAATATTAACAAATGCTTGGATGCTCATTTCTGTGTTATTGTTATTATTGAAATACATGCAATCACAAATTTTCTTTCGTTAGCGGTTTAATAACAAAACATCAACTTAATTGTATCTAATCATTTATAATATTATGTAAACGTAATACATTGTAATCTAGGTTGCCAAAAAAATGTTCATAAAACTGTGGAGGTAGAAATAACTTGATGCTAGGTCAACAGAAAAGGTTTTAACCAATAGTTTTTACGCATTAAGAAACATTTGTTCATGTACTTTGTATTACGCAAGGATAGATTGATGTCTTTCACACGTACTATCTATGTCTATGTATTTTACAGTAAGTAAACAAAGTAACCATTTACTCTAGTAACATATTATTAATAATGCTTATGGAGACAAAATTTGGATAGTGAAATTCAAGCAAAGCACCAGGAATTTTAATTCTAAAAAGTCATTGCCAAATTACATATATTGTGTTTCATTCCATTCTGCAAATACGTTCTCTTCATTAAATATCTCAATATTCATATTCATTAGGAACTGAAATGGAAAATGTTCGAACATGATGACCCTCTCATTGTAAGTTTTAAAATTAAAAAGTTTCCACTTAACCTATTCACGCTACAAAAAGAGCTGGAACGCTCAGAGACTAATGATGTTCCTGCATTTTGGCACAGAGATTGTGGAAATTTGTTCGTTTCTCTTCATAACGTATGTTAGTTTTTCATCTTCATGGCGACCTGTTATCCATTACAAAAACTGACACCATTGCTTCGTTATACCATTACAATGACATGAATACTAATACAAAATTAATAAAAAACAATTAAGCAAAAAATTAATTACAAATGATTAAATAGCTTTAGGATATAATATTTATTTCATTTATTTTTTAATTATCTAAAAGGATTCCCAGTGATAAACGGAAAGCATTCTTATTTATTTAAAAATAAAATGAGATAGAATATTGTGTATTGAAAACAATATTTATGTTATATTTATGAAACAGAACGAAAATAATATTTAATACGGATTAAATGGCCGAGATTAGCTCAGTGTCTAGCGACCTGATTTGGAACGTGGAGGTCCCGAGTTTGAGTCCAGCAGTGCTGCCCTTTGATTTTGCTCACCCGAAGAACCTCTATAGCTCATTTCCAAAGATGGATAGTGTTGTCTGAAGGGGAAAAAACTATCTGGAATCCAGTGGCCGGGCGCCAATGGCTTCAGCTGGGAGATGGCCTTAATAAAATTAAAAAAATAAAAGATGCTAAATTTTGTACAATAATTTCAAAATATAATAATTAGAATTCTTCTTCTTCTTCTTCAGCGAGCGTTAGAGTCTAGCATAACTTTTTGGCCTTCTGAACTTTACCCCTCCATTGATCCGAAGGGCCTCGTGCCAGATCTCTCTAATTTCTTAGCCAAGGTCCCTCAGATCTTTCAGTATCTAATCCTTCCAATGGGACCTCCTCTTCTTCTGGTGCCATATCCTACTATTCAAAAACTTTTAGCCTCACTCTTCTCTCCCTCTTTCTTTCAGGAAGAGCAGCAAATTGACATATATCCTGGATCCCACAATCAGATATGAGTCTAACGATCCTGATCAGGCGGAGAAAATCGATATGGAGAAGCGTCGTATCTATGAGAGGTGCATCACCTACTACCAGGAGAAGTACAGAGAGTACTTCGGAGATAGAGTACCAGGTCCCGGGGACTCTGGTTTGGTTCGAGAGGAACCATACCGAACAGAACAGCAAAGTTTTTTGACACGGTCGGTATCGATCAGAGCTAACTGACGTCGCTTAGTGAGCTCATTCTTATAGACTCACTAGCGATTATAAAAAACCATAATTACTGACAATGACAAATGATCTTTTATTAGACTTAAATTGAGTTAAGTGTTTTGTTCTTTTTATTCTCATAATGTGTATATATGTGTGCTTTTTATCTATTTTACTTTATTTTCATATGACTTGTCCTTGCTGATTGATTGGTACGCTGTGTTCTCTGCAACTCAAACCAGTTGAGCAGCCCCACTTAGTTTTTAAATATAAAGTGCATCTCTCTTATGGCTCAGCCATCGTTGTCTACTGCGTTTTATTGTCTATGTCTCTATTCTCTGAAAATTCTTCAATTTCTAAGTTCGACCACTCATTTCCGCCTCTCACTGAGCTCATAATCCTTATTATTATTTTTATTTAAAAAAATTCGAAGTTTCTATTTTTCAATTTTTTGTTAGAAGAATATTTGGATTGGTGGCATAAATGAATTATTATTATTTTTTGAGATAAGCCATGAAATTAAAATTATAATTACATAAATTCAGAAAACCATTCTCTAAAGTGCATTTCCGGCATTAACCGATTTTTTTTTTTTAAGTTTGTAATTCTAACAAAGCTTATTATATAGTTTATAATATTATCTAATTGGAAGTGCTATAGATGATTAAGTAGTGGTCTTAGAGGAAAGGTTAACGTTGCCACTCCTCCAATAAATATCCAAAAATCAATTTTTTCTTGTAAGAAAGTTTCAAAAATAAAAGTCTGTGTCTAAATAAAAACGTTTAAGTCTGTGGAAAATCGTGGAGTCATTTTTGAGCGAAAATTGGGAATAACTATAAAAGAAAAGAAAAGGTGGTTGATTGAAATTCTCAAATGCGCAAACACACACACCACACACACACACACACACACACACACATGATGTGCATGATTTATATCAGGCCATTCGCAAGTTTTTTTTTGGTCAGCTCAGCAGACCTCAAAACATGATTTCCGGTAAAAATTATAATTTCCAAAATTTGATATGACTGCAATATTTCCTCTTGCAGACTAAGTGAAAGTATAATTATATATAAAACCTGTAATTTTTATAAGGTTGCTGCAATTAGTATTTTGTATGAGTAGCAATCCTTTGTAAACTAAATTTCAAAGGAGTATCGAGTTTTTCGATTCTCCTTATTTAATAACATCCGGGAGATTTTAGGCTAAGGAAACCCCCAGCTTTTAAAGAAAGCAAACTTGAGTCTAACTAACAATTTCCATGAAAAACTCCTCGTTTTTAATCGAGACGTCGGAACAAATGTACACAATAAGACTGATAGAAAGATAAAAAAAAAACAGGAAACAATTTAGATTTTTATGCCATTATTGTATGAGGCGAAAATTGAAAACACAAAAATGGTACAAAAATTCGAAAAGACAAGGAAGACATTTTAATATTAGATATTATGGACAACACTACTCCAGTGAATATAATTTTTTGTTTTATTTGAGAAAAATAAAATTACATTAACCTAGGAGAAGAAAGATAGATAACATCATTAAATGATGTTTATCATAGAATATTAGTACAAACATTATATATAACTTAACATAAGTCAACTAAATATAATTATTAGGTAAGTTCAAAACTATGAGAAATTAACAGAGATGTTAATCAATGAAATGTGCCCATCGCATTATTTACAGTAAAAATTAACTCTGACCTAAATATTTACAAAAAAAAAGAAGAAAAGTACATTAACATGGACCTATCATGATAAAATCAGATATAACACACACAGATAAATACATACACTAACACGCTTCCTCTGACACTAATTTTACTGAAACTAAGAATTTGTTCACAATATTAAATTATCTAAATGCAATGTATTAAAGGTGTGTTTAATTGTTCTTAAATAAATGGATAATTAACTGACCCAGTTAATAAATAATTAAATTGCATAATGGTATTCGTTACAGCAAAACTCAGTTATAAGGATAAACTAACTGTACAATCAAATAAACTGCGAAATTATTATTTGCAATTTTCAAAAATGGTGCTAACTAAAATTATGTAAAAGTAGTGTAAAGATATTCAATTGGATTTCAGATTAGACTGATTTACTGTTTACACTTTTTAAACTAAATTAGGACTTCCTTTCTAATCGTCCTCTAGCGAATTATTTGACAATATAAAAATAATGAATTGTTATTAAAATTCTATACAGCTAGCAATTCCTTTATTTATTTTAGGTTTTAGGTGAGCACTCGTGTCATTCCACCATACTAAACTCAATTTATGTTCCAACAGCTAGTGGCCAGAATAAGCTGAAGAGAGGTTATCCACAGATTCATTAAACTCGAACAATTATTAGAAGAAGGTTTTTTTTTGGTCAGCTCAGCAGACCTCAAAACATGATTTCCGGTAAAAATTATAATTTCCAAAATTTATAATGGAATGAGAGTAGGATGGAACATAACCTGGTTATAATGGAATATAACCTGGATGAGAGTAGCTAGAGTTAGAAGAGAATGGGAAAGGTTGAAAACCGTATTATTCGAAAGTGTGGCTATATCAGGACTAATTCAAGATATTAAAATAAATGAGTGTAAAGTAAATGGGTGATAATGAAATAAATGACTGTAAAGAAATAATAAGTGAAATAAGCAAAAGTTATAAAAAAAAAAAATAACATATAAGAAATTTAAATTTATACATGAAATTTAATTCTAAATACGATTTGAGTATAAATAAGAATAAAAATTAGTTTAATTCAAACAAAACTTAAAAATATAGATAATAACAGAGAAGAAAAAATTATTTAATTTTGCAAAAAGGGACTTATTATTATTATTATCGGAAACGGGTGCCCAAAGGCGCGGGACCTAAGCCTATATGGCTCTTATCCCCCCGATACCCCCCGTAACCCCTTAATTAGTCTCCCCCGGTAACTTGCCGGTTAATCTACAATATCTCAAGATATCCCTATCTCCAACTCGCCCAGACAATCCTGCGAGAGTGGTGTCCTCCCAAATATACGAAACCTAGTTCCAGCGAAACGGGGACACTGACATAAGTAGTGATACACCGTTTCCCTAACTCCGTCATCACAGTTCTGACAAATGGGACTCCGCGTCTTTCCTATGTTAAACAAGTGACTGGACACCCAAGTGTGCCCACTTTTAGCTTGGAGGCACCCCTGCGTGTCCCCCCAAAGTCTCGTCTCCCAAAATCTAATCTGTTTGTCGCGAAACGTCTTTGTAACGGCCAGGGCTGGTTCAGGACCACAAAATGGTAATGATGATCCCTCCCTGGCCAGCCGATCCGCCCTCTCATTGCCCTCTATTCCCGCATGTCCGGGTATCCAATAGAGATGCACCTTACCCCTCCGAGCCAAAGCGTTGAGCTTCCTCCGACATTCTCCCACTAATTTCGAACTCCACCAAGGCTTACTCAAAGCCCTTAGTGCGGCTTGGCTATCCGAGAAAATCCGCACTTCCTTGAACTCTCCCTGCCACTCCCCCACCAGGTGGCAGCATTCAATGATGCCCACCACCTCAGACTGAAAAACAGTGGCCAAGCCACCCAAGGCCACCGAACTCTCTTTATCCAGCTCCTGAAACCAAGCTCCCGCCCCCGACAGGCCAGTACCCTCCTGCCTAGAGCCATCTGAATAGCAACGAATAATACCGCTGCCCGACTCCGTTGGCCTCGTAAGGTTATCATCTCCTATACTGCCAATCGTAATCTCATAATCTCTCTCCCATAAAAAGGGACTTAACTTTATAATTTAATTTTTTTTACTTTACTGTCTATTTGACACATTTAAGTAGATTATTAACAAACGTTAAAGGTGCCACGGCATAAAGCCGATTTGTTTATATATTATAATTGTGTATAAAAAAAAGAAAAGAAATGTACAATTTGTGAATTAAAACAATAAATGGCTATTATTATTATTATCCAAAGATTCAGTTTGGTCAAGCGAGGTCTTAGCCTTAGGTCTAGCGATCTCACCATGAAGTTAGTAACCAAATTCCATTGATGATAGGAAGCGTTTCTTGGAAGAGATATCATCGTCATCAATACAGGCTTTCGGGGAGATTTGGACAGCGACAAGTTAATGTTGATAAGACGGAAGCAATTTGCAGTTTGCAATGAGTTTTTCCGATAAAATTGATCTGGAGACATGTGAAGTTAAGCTTATTTATAAAATGCGCTATTAACATAATCTGTAGTACATCTATATAAACAGAATACTACATTTCTGCAACTGAGTTTGAAGAAAATTAATTAACCGGAAGTGCAACAAAATAGATTTATTTTTGCGTATATATTAAAAAAACATACCAAATAAAATCTAAGACCAAAACCGGGACTCGAATTCATCACCGCACAATACACTTGTAGTCTGGAGGTCTACGTTTCTGAGATTATTTCAGTCAATAACTAGCAATACATCTCAGTCTGATGGTTGGCTACAACTATTGGCCAGCATCTAACAGAAAAACCAATATAGTACTTTAAT
Organism: Triatoma infestans; assembly: GCA_011037195.1. Lineage (NCBI taxonomy): Eukaryota > Metazoa > Arthropoda > Insecta > Hemiptera > Reduviidae > Triatoma > Triatoma infestans. The sequence continues at coordinate 9,049 of JAAEAF010003570.1, forward strand.
AGCGAATGTAACGTGTAAACAGGAAGTGGACTAATCAGTTTTTGGCTAATTACTTACCCCAGCTAATTAGTTTTTGGCGTCCTTGGGATATTTGAGCCATATGCTATTTATAAACAATCTTTCTATCCCAGCTCGTGGAGCTCATAGTTGAACTCCCCATGGCCCGTGAAATATTGTCTAACGGTTTGGGACTGCTTCAGCCATCGAATCGACAGTCTGTGATGCACATTCGGAAAAACAATTCATTATATATACATATATATTCTGCAGAAGCAAAAAAACGTATTAGCAACTAAAATTAATTTTAAAGACAAAGTAAATTCCGCAAACTACGTTTCTCTCATTACAATTCAATTAGCCTTAAAGTAAATGAAGAGAGAAAGAAGTATTCAGTCAGCAAACTTGAAGTCAAAACTTCGAAGTAGTGATTATTATTCGACCATAATTTTGTTGTGAACAATTTGATATTGTTGAACCAAGGACAAAACAACAACAAAAAATTAATTATCTAGTTTAATAATAAAGCGGGTAAAAGTACAAAAGAAATCCTTTTATATTTAAAAAAAAAAATAAATAAATAAATTAGCATTTTTCGAAATATAAATAAATATAATGAATCCATAAATAATGATGTGTAAATTGTAAAATTATAATAAAGTTAAATTTAAGTAAAATTATAAGAAGGAGAAGTATGAACTAGTGTAGTAGCCGAAATGTATTTAGTAGAAGTTGTTTGTGTGTGTGTGTGTGTCTGGGATGATTGTGGGGAATGTGTGTGTGTGTGTGTGTGTGTGTATGTGTACAGGTATTACTAACCAGTATTATAATTATACACATTCTCCACTATCTTCGTATAAAGGGCTACAATTATGTTGTTGTTAGTGAAACAGTGTGTGTACCACTTGTCATTCTCCATCTAAATTATCTACCTATTTTATTAAAGGCCATCTTTTACTTTATACCTATTTCCATTTTTATATCAACTTTTAAATACTTTTACTTTAATTAAATTTTATTATTATTGTATTAAAGAAAATAAATATTTAGTAAAAATACCATGTTTTAAGACAATTTGTCCATTATAATTATTTAAATTAATTGCTGAAAGAGAAGGTTGTATGAGTGTTTCACACCAGTTTTTTTTCTTACTGCTGTTAAGAGGAAGTATTGCGATCGTGTTTTCACGTTTTGAGGTCCATTGAGTTCGAAAACGTGATTTTTTTAAAAAAATTGTGTGTGTGTGTGTGTGTGTGTGTGTGTGTGAGTGAGTGAGTGTGTGTTTAGTCAGCATAACCCAAAACGGAAAATCGTAGAAAATTCAAAGTTTTTAAGTGCTACCCGACAATAAGGTTTTGATCAAAATTGTGATCCGGAAGTTACTGAATAGCTTTTTCAGTTCCTTACGATTTTCTCCTAATTTTTTTATCGAAAATATTTTTCCGGGAAAATTCATTTAAGTGTGGGGGTTTTGAAGGAGAAGTGGGGTTATGTTTTCCTCTACAAAAGGTTATAATATTATTCTGATCATCTAAATAATATTAATTATAATGAAATGAGTTCCCAAAATTTAATTTTTGAAAAAAATTGGTTGACCGGAAGTGAAACCTGATTACTAAACAGTTTTTTTTATAACTTTCTCTATTAAGACATCAATGAATTTTGTTAATCTAGTTACACTTTTGTTTGAATTAGTTAAGAGAGTAGTTAAGGAGTAGCTCAATGGTTAGCGCATTGGACTCCCACGCGGAGGTCCCAGGTTCGAGTCCAGCTGTCCTATCTTTAAATTTTTTTTCTTCCCAGGAGCCTCTACAGCTCAATGTCCGGTGGTGGACGTGTTTTGTCTTTAACGAGAGAACACTGTCCGGAGGCACTGAGGAGGCTTCCAGGCGCCAATGACCATAGATGTTGACGCGCCTTAAATTAACACAAAAAAAAGTTAAGGGAATAAATTTATTTAAGGGAGGTTTTGGGGGGGAAAGTGAGTTTGTCCTTTCTCCAAAAATAGTAGTTTTTAAAGTTTAGATTCTCCCAGTCATCGTTTCCTGAAGACAACTAATCATCTAGTAAGAATTATATGTTAAAATAGAATTAGTCAGTTATAACTATATAAATCGCAGTAAGGGGATGTTTTACACCAGATTTTTTTTTTTTTTAGTTATAAAACAATTTTTCGTATTTAAACAAAAAAGAGCTCTTCATCATCGTTTATTTATAACGTTTGTTTATTAAACACAGTTTTTTTTTTCAACTTGTGTAATTGGGCTTCTCACTAACATACTGCCCTACTCTATAGTTCATCCGCACATAATACGAGGAATACACATAATACAAAATTAAGGAATATCAATACATTTTATCGGATTCAAACAAAAAAGTTTTGAGCTTGAAGAAAATTAGATTACCGGAAATGCAGCTTTACTGAGTTTTTTTTTTTATTTCCGCGTTTTTATTAAAAAAAAGAAGTCTCTATTTACTTTAAATTTGGACTATGCATTAATTTTCTACGAGTAAAGCTATTAACGTTACATTATGATCTTAGATTACATAGATAATAAATATAAAGATATTGTTTGGGGCTGTTGAATTTAACACTAGCGGTAATCTTTAAACGAAGCAGAAGATTTGCCAGTTAGCTAAGGAATAGAGAATGATGACAAATAAATTCCTTACAGTTCTGCCGTTACTTTCACTATATTAGGCCGTTAAGGGTATTACTATACGTTGGCAAATTAATTGAATGTGAGTTGCTTTCGTATTTATACATAGATGACTCAAAACTAACGGACAAAAAATTGATTGTAGCATGTGCATTCGTCAATAAATAACAAAAAATAATATTCAAATTAGACACAGGGAGACGACATAGCTTGTATATACACTCGCGAAATACTAGCCGTCCTAGAAGCACTAAAACACCTCACACAGAATCTGATATAGCAGATGTAATTCTGATGGCCGTCAGAGCCTCATAAAAGCGCTAAATAATATATAAAAATCTCTTCACAGATAAGCCATTCTGATTTTAACAAAACTATTTCCTCTCATTAGAAATAGAAGTCATGCAGTAGGAATAATCTGGTCAAAGCTCTATAGGAATCAAATGCAACGAGAATACTAGGAAAGCTATCGTAGAGCCAACAAGATTTTAAACAGTTTGCTAGAAAGGACAATAAAAAAAAATAGAAGGAAGGTAGGGAATAATCCTTAATAAGCCGATAAACCAAATGTTAAATATTAAGCCTGGTTCTCAGATGAAGCTATAGACGAATCTGAATGTGGCGAAAAATATGTCGACTGAGCTGAACCCTGGGTATTATATAAGAAAATATGCAAAAAACCTTCTTCTATGCTCAATGGTGTAATAAATGAGACTAGAATATATATATTTTCGGTACGGCAATAAATGTAATTGACAATTGCATGTGCTACAGACAATTAATTATCATTCAAAAGGTCAGAGAAGTATATCAGTCCTTGATCTAATTTGTCAATGACTGTAAAATAAAAGTTTAGGTAGAGAAGTTGTGAACAAATGGTTGATTCCAAATCGATATTTAGATTTGCAGAGCTGTATAAAGTATTATTTACTATCTATCTATTAATTGGTAAGAAGGTTAACTGGCTAGAGATGTGAAAGCTATTATCAAGGTATAAAATATTCAAACGACTTTTTGCGACTAATTGCAACATAACATTGAATAATTTTCTTTATACATAAATTGTTTACTCAATTGTCCTAATAAATATATAAGATGCTAGGGATATATATGTTGAATAGACCCATAGCAGCATGTAATTGAAGTGATTACATTTAAGTCCAGAAGACAGTGTGAATAATAATGAACAAAATCCCAAAAAACATTCGAGACCTAACGTTCGAGAGATACCAGAACCCCAGTAAACCATGTTTTCCGCTAAATTTTTGAAATAAAAGTGACAGCTTTATATGTTTACAGTTGGCATATCGAGTTCAAAGAAAATCGTTGCACCATTTTTTTGGAAACAGTCAAAAACTAATTCTGTAAAGCCACACATTTGGCCAACCGATTTTATTCAAATGTGGTATTCTAGCAACCTTGTATTATAGCTTATTATTACACAGATGGAGAACAGTACATTATAGTGATAGTAGTGCTATATAGAAAAAGGCTATCGTTGCTGCTCTCTCCAAATCTCCAGATAGACATTTCATGTATATGGTAATATACGAAGTTTACAGAAAAATCGTTTGAGCCATTTTCGAGAGCAAAAAACTAAACAAAAAGCTGAACTTCCGGTTAATGGATTTGCTCGAAACCACTGTATCGGATGCAGTGGTAGTACCTAAACTGAATACCAAGATTTAGGAGATACTAGCTAACCCGACCACACTTCGCTGTGGTTCAGTCTGATTTTTAGGCCTAACCATGCGTGATTCTGATAATTTGTTTCGATGCTTTTGACTACCCTGTCTAATAATTCTTCTTTTGAATGTACAATGTTGCAGAAATTAGATAGGAAGGTGATTTTTCCCGTTTCCGGATTTGCAGGAGCAGTGCCGTTACTGAGTTAAAGTAATTGTCTTTAAAATATAGCAACTGTTGGATCGTTTTGAAGTTGAACTCTCTTATTCGTTGTTAAATGATTTTTTTTTTTTTTGCTGCGCTCCAAAGAGTTGAAAATTTCAAGCAGGCATGCAATTCATCAGCTGCTGTTGAGCGAGGTATCACTGGAAGCGTTTGCCTGAAGTCACCGGCTAGTAACACCAAAGCTCCACCAAATGGAACCTGATTATTTCGCAATTCTTCCAATGTATGGTCTAATGCTTCCAGTGACGTCTTATAAGCCATTGTACACTCATCCCATACAATGATTTTGCACGTCCGAAGAACATTTCCCATTCCTGATAATTTAGAAATGTTACATGTTGGGTTTTTGGTGAAGTGCATGTTTAAGTCATGACAGTTTAAGAGCTGAATGCGCTGTTCTACCTCCTTCCATCAACGTAGCAGCAATACCTGAAGTTTGAACGGATTTTTAGCTCGGAATTTCCCGTTTCCGTGGAAACTTCGGAATAAAGGTACTTATAAGTAGTTGAGAAAGAGGTTCAGAGAGTAAGCCACCATCGCAACGCGTCTGAGTCTGTCTATTACTTCCAACCTCGCGAAACGCTCAGAGAAGTTCCCGTTACCGTGGGAACTTCGGAGTAAAAAGTTCGTATATATAAACACTCTTATATAGAAATGCAACGTTGTGTAAAAAATTCAAGTCAATCCATCGACTACTTTTCGAGTTTTACGGCCACCAACATACGGATGCTGAATTTTTATATATATAGATTATGGTCTCGCCCCCTCTCATTCTAACTCTTTCTTTCTCCCACTCACATACACAAATAGCAGACCTTCGCTGAAAGCATTTTTTCGTAGTCCAGGTACCTACAAACATGGATTTCTAATGGAAAATCAATTTTGAAAATTTGACCCAATCGCCCAGAATTAAGTGAAAGTAATAGAAAAAAGGATTAATTTTTTTATAAGAAACAAAACAAATGATAGTACAAATATCAAAAAATTATTTCTCTCATTAAATGATTAATTAAATTATTAAAAACTGCTTATTATGAAACAGACAAGGACACCAACACATGGTAATCTAGTTTCATTATATTTTCAACATTCAACATTCACTGAATAGGTAACAATATTTTTTAAAAAAAGTTAAGGACCTATTTGTAAATTGCAAAAAATAAAAATTACAAATTTATGCTCTGAAAATAACTGACAAATAAAAAAACATAGATAAAGATCTGAAACTGCTGCAACAAGTTGGGTGTAATTTATTTTAACCAAACCTATTTGTTATCAATAATTAAAAATAAAAAATATTTAAAAAGGGTAACATTAAAAATTGATGTTAAATTTTGGAAAGGTTTGTTCACTGAGGCAAATTAGAGAACGATTTAAATAATTTTTACATCAAGGCCAAATAAATAAATAAATCGAAAAAATACAGGACAAAAAAGGTATTAAGTTCTGGTATTTTATCCCTCGTTGCATGCATATTTATAGCGTTCCTGACCGTTTCGGATTTTCATCCATCGTCAGAGCAAATTCACCATGAACGTGTAGAGAGTTTACTTCAACTTAATGTTTCTGTAACATTCACACTTGTTGATTGTATATATGTGGGGAGATTATAAGGTTATAAGATTAAGTCTCGACACGAACATGGTGGATTTGCTCTGACGATGGATGAAAATCCGAAACGGTCAGGAACACTATTAATATGCATGCAACGACAGATAAAATACCAGATGTTATCCAGCATTGAGGACCCGTGTACATATTCAAGTTATTAAGTACTGAACCAAACTACAGAAGGAACGATATATGGATGTAAGAAACCCCCTTCTTACCCCGCAAGAGGTATCTGTCCTCCGCAAGGAGTACGACAGCCCAGTACTCCGTGCACTTCGTCAGAATGGTACACAATACACTTACACTACATACACTTTACCCTTTACAGACTAAGACAAACACAGTACACAAACTAGAGTCTCCGCCCGTAGTTAATTGGCGAAAGCAAAGGAAGCTAAAGAAGGGATTAATTTAGTGGTAGCGCGCTGGACTAGCAACGCGGCATGCCCTTACATTTTCTCTTCAATCCGGTGATAGGTAGTGTTATCTGTATTTAGAGAACACTGCTCGGAGGCCGGCACTGTACTGAGAAGGCTCCAAGGTGCACTTCAGATCTTTCAGGTTGCAGTGCCTATCCCCGTTAAAATAATATTTTAAAAATAATTCAACCTTTTTTACAAGAGTTACCAGCAACTGTACCTAGTATCCATAATAGACTAACTTGCTACAGACAGACATCAATGGTTGGCATTACGAACCAGCATAAGATAATAGGATCATTCCATTCATACAGCATTTCATATCACCAAAACTGATGCAAGATGATTCTAACAGATTATGAATGAACGAAGTAGGTGCGTCATTAATGCCATTATATTATTTAACAGTCATAACACTGTACTGGACACTGTTATTATTATTATTATTCACAAAAGAGGAGGGCAAACCCTACGCTATCCAAAGCCTCCCAGGACCCATATAGCTACCCCTAAAGTATAACAACCACTGGGACTAGAACGAAAATCCAGGCCCAGGTTTTAACCATCTAAGTTTCACCAGAGACCGAACAAATCGGACCAATACCTTAAAAGGACACAGCTTAAGATCCTCTACCGAAGGTCCTAAACCTAATCTCCTCACAGCCCAAACAATCCGTCATCAGATGCATGGTGGTTTCCTCCTCCGTCTGACAAACTCTACAAAAGGGGTCAGGCATGAGTCCCATAGTATAGAGATGTCTCCTTAAGCCATAATACCTAGTGAGGAAGCCAACCAGATGTCTGAGAGAGGTCCGTGAAAGACATCGGATCCCGCTACTCAAAGCGCCATCCGAACTCCCAATGAGCATCTTAGACTGCCGACAACCCACTGCACTCATCCGTAAGGCAGTCCGAGCCCACTGAGGTCATCCACGCCTGAAAGCCCGACAAACATGTGCCAGAAGACACACCAACAGCAGGTCTGGACCAATGAAAGGGAGAGAGGCACCTAGTTTGGCAAACCTATCCACCTCCTCATTCCCAAAAATTCCCATATGACCTGGAACCCAGACCAGAAGCACATCCTTTAACTGGACACTGTACTTTATTACAATTAAGAAAAGAAAAACTAACTGGGATGTATAGAAGAATTTTGAAGAACGAGATCGCGTTCTAATTCACCCAGATTTGCTTTATAATGAAACCTAAAAATGTGAATTTATGCTAAAGGTTATTTAAATGCCACCAAACTGTCATCACTACAGAGAAAGTTGAATGTTTTCTGCCTAAGATTAAAAGTAAAACATTATTCATTCATTTGAGTCAAATTATTGTTGCAGAAATTAGGACCGTGTTGTAAAAACTAAAATTTTTAATTAAAAAAAATAAATAAATAAATTTATAAACTGGTGTGAAACCAGACGACTTTCTCTAATAAATCGTACAAAAAGTTGCAAATAAAAATGATAGCTCTCTTTATATATGTACTAAAAGTTTAAAGAAACACATTTGAACCGTATTCGGGAACACTGCAAAAACTAAAAAATCCACTCAGTACGGCCGGTTGACCTATTTTGACGAAAACCTTATTATCGCGTCACTTGGTTCAGCTTAAAGGAAATAAGTTTGAAGGTTATACGGTTTGCCGTTTGTGATTTATGCTGACCATATACAGAGAGAGGGAGAGGGAGAGAGAGACCAATTTCAATGAAATCATTCAAGGGACCTCAGAACATGTAAATCCTTGCAAATTCGATACTGAAAAATGGACACGATCATAATACGTCGTCTGACCATCAGCAAGCCTGAGTAAAAATATACCATTAGCTATTTAAATATCTAAATATACCATTAGATATATTCTGATTAACTATACAATCACTTACTAGATTGTAACTGTAGATAATAATTGATGATTGCAATGAAATCAGACTATCCAGCCATGTAAACCTTGACTTTGGCATTTATACATACATAGCTGTTTGCATTAAACAAGTTTTTATATTCTTTCTTATTTTGTTTGTTCAACTGTTTAACAGTCTATTCACTACTTTACTTGGAAAAAAATCTGGTGTGAAACACACACACACACAGCTTTCTGTTACTCCAGTTCTCAAAATTATTATTGACAAACTTTATAGTTTGGGTACCAAATTAATTCAAATACTGCAAAAACTGATAAAACCGTTCAGTAAAAGCGCCCTTCCGGTTAACTAATTTCCTTGAAACTCGAAATTTCGGCCATCTATTTATTTCTAATTAATTTTGTTTGGATGGCAAAATTCTATAATCAACTCTGCACTTTAGAGAAAAACATAACCCCACCCCCTGCCCTAAAAGTGCTACTAAATGAATTTTTCCAGAGAAATGTTTCAAATAAAGGTTGTAGCTCTTACTATATGTAGTTGACAAAACAAGTTTAAAGAAAATCGTCGGAGCTATTTTTTAGAAAATCGCAAAAAAGTAAAAACGCCAATAAGTAAAGTGGTAGTTTCGGTTGAGGAATTTTGACAGATGACCAACTGTCAGATGCCATGGTGATACCTAAACGGAATATCAAGTTTCAGCTTTCTACGGTTTTTGGTTTTTGAGCTATGCTGTTCACATACACACACACACACACACACAGACCATTTGCTAAAAACCACTTTTTTGGACTCAGGGGATCTCAAAACGGATATTTCCGGTGAAAACTCGATATCGAAAATTTGACACGATTACAATACTTCCTCTTACTAGGAGTAAGAGAAAGTAAATATTTATTTAAAAAAATGATATGAATTTTTCACAAATTTTGCTCATTTCTCAACTTACAATTGACCAATTTTCTTCAACCTTAATTCCAACCCAAACTTTAGAGCTTGCCTAAAATCAATGTTCTCGAAACTTAAGCAAATAAAACCAATGAAGAAAACAGTAGGGGCCTTTTTGAAGAAAGATTTTTGGATTTCCATGTTTCTAAAACTTTTATTTTGAATGGCATTAGCACAACTGTTTAATTTACAACGGTAAACAAAGTGTAAATGTCACTTTAGTAATGTATAAAAAAAATATTCCTTATTTGAAACGTGTGTATTTTGGATAGATCTCTTGATTTTGTAAAAGAAAATACCGCTTGTAATCGTTCAAATGTTCAAAAATATGTATTCACAGGAAATATATATATATATTTAGTGTAATGTATATATATATTGAGTGGCCATTCAACAAATAACGAGACAAATTGCTGTAGCTCAGAAACGGTTTGTTTAGTAATACAATAGTTTCAGTGGATCAAGGTGGCGTCCTTGTACTTAGTATCTCATCAGCTGTTAGAGAGTATTTGGTAAGCATAACCTCAAATGTATTCAGTTAACAATGGCGAGTCCGCTCGAGCATTGTACCTCGGAAGAACAACGCTCAGTGATTAGGTAACGAAATCCACGAAAGAATGTTGAAAGTGTACGGGAATAATTGTTTGAACCTATACAAATGGGTAGAAGAACAGTTTAAAAGTGGCCATGTAAGTGTCTGTGACGAGCAACGAAGTGGGTTCAAGTTGCAACTAACTCGTTAATTCAGGACAACAGGCGTATTACTGGTGAAATGACAGCTGAAGAAGTGCATGCGAGTGTTGAAACTGTCCATAGCATTATTCAGTACAAGTGGATTCTTGACTAAATGCGTGATTTTGCTTCATGTCAACGCGCGCCCCACACTCGGCACAGTTAACTCAACAAACACTTCAAAAAATGGGGTGAGACATCCTTCCACATCATCCCTACAGTTCCTGATCTCGCCCATCGTATATCCATTTGTTTGGGCCCCTTAAAGATGCTCTACGAGGGAAACATTCTCAATCCAATGAAGAAGTTAAAAAATCAGGTGCAAAAGTGGCATTTTCGAGATCAACCCAAAGAATTTTATGCCAGAGGCACACACAAATTAGAAGAACGATGAGACAATTGTATAGATGTTGCTGGAGACTATGTTGAAAAATAGTCAAAGTTTTGTATTGATTAAATAAATAGTTTTTGAGCTATAGCGATTTGTCTCGTCGTTACTTATTTAATAAAACCTCGTATATAAAAAGAGTTCTGGAGTGGTCAAGTCAACGTGCCGAATTAAATCCTGTAGTGCATCTGAGGTTGGATCGTCGGTTAAGATGTCATAATTAGTGGAATAAGGAGCATTTTACGAACCTCTTTAAAAATGAGTAAGCTTGAATATTTTTGCTTAATCTAACGATCATATTTATCAAAATACTTTTGAGCGCTACTGTACATACCCGAAGGTATAGAAACATTTTTTATGGACAAGGACACTCAAAACAGTATTTCCAATAAAACTCAAAATATGCCTCGATTATAAATTTCCCATTTGAGTAAGGAAAGACAAAAATCAGCAGGAAGTAACCAGAAAATAATTATTCTATATGGTATAGATTTCACTTTTATATATTGCAAAAAGTAATATAAAAAAAGTGGTTAATACATGACTAGAGAGGAGTCAGAGCTGGAGGACAAATCATAGAGGAAAAGCGAAGTACTCAAGTTGATAATATAACGGCCATAATGCCCTAGTATAGGTAGAAAAAATTGCTACGAAGAATGTAGGTAATAAAATTAAAGATAAAAATAGAATATAGTGGCAGCAAATATTAAAAGTAAAGAAATAAAAATGTATGAGAATATTAGACGGAATGAATTCCTTTAATAAAACTCCTTTAAAATATAAAGAGAGAGAAATAAAAAGAAAATATTAACCACCACTGTATCTATTAAAATAATTGACTAAATAAAAATAAAAGCACAGTTGTCACAATGTCACATTAATTTATAATAATATATTATTAAATATCTTCCGGCGGACAATTCTATAAAATAGTTAGATAGAAAGAGAGAGAGAGGTGTGAATTAGAAATTTCAAGAAAGTCCCAACTTTAGCATGCATTACAAAACTCAGAATTGTAGATTTTTTTTATTTTTTTTTACATTTCAGTCCGTTAAAAACCGGTTTTATATTCTTATGCAATGTTTATTGCTCTTTGTACCGTGACAAATATATACCAAGCTTTATTAATACAGTTCCTGGATAAACTCGTCTATTTACTTAGCAGGTTTGAAGGTGAGATTATTGCCGACGTTGCAGCTATATGTTACATTACATTCCCGCTATATAGATTCTGATGAAGTTAATCTGAACTATTAATGTAATAATAACAACACTATTCCCTCTAATATATGTAGTTTTTAAATCTGCGCAAGTAGAATATTTTTTTTTTTTTTTAAATATATATAGGTACATTGTTATGGTAAGTATATATCTTATTGTTAAAACGTGATTTCCTATTTATCCCTAAAGTTCACTAAACACTTAAAATTCTTTATGTAACAAAAAGTTGGAGTTACTAGTACATGTCCTAGTACATAATATATTATATATGTATATAAATAAGAATGTCATTCTGTCGGTTGGTTATTTCTATTTTTTCTCCGTGATACAAAAGAGAGACTTAAAGAGTAACACACAAGATCAACTTCAATTGGGATAAAGTCACTATTCCATATTCCTTACTTGAAGGAGGTTTGTGGCTGTTTCTTAACTTATTATGTTTCAATTTTTATTATATCAAACCGATGACAAAAAGCCATGTGCTATAAAATATCCATTAGAAAAATTTAAATAAATACAAGTTAAACGATGATTGGCTTTTCTTTATTTTGGAAGAAAACTTTTTAACATTAAAACATTCACTATATTATGAAAAATAAAATAAAAAAAATAAGTAAATTACAAGAATAAACTATGAAGAAAGATGTAAACAAAAAAGTGACTTTACAGAGTAGAAGAATAAAACGATTTTAAACATATCACAAAAGTTACAACAAAGAAAAAAAAAAGAAAAGTGACGATAGGTGACTAAGCGAATTCTACAGTCTTAGGCCCCAGAGGGGGGTACAATAGATCAAGAATGGTCGCGGTACAGAACCCTCAAAAAAAAAGAAGCGAATTCTAAATGTTAAAAGGAGGTTATTGTTTGTTGTATCAGTAATGTCTGTTTCAAAGAAATTTTGGAAAACTAAAAAGAAGTCTGGACATTTAAAAGTGGGTACTGAGTAAGGAAAACCAATAATGGGGTAAATCATAATGGGATAAATAATAATAAGGTCTGTGATAACAGAAATATGCATGCAACTATGGATAAAATACTTTTAAAAAAATGTCAACAAGATGCCTTTTGAAGCTATTCCAAAAAATGAACAGGAATTCAAGCTATCAGAAAAAAAAATTCTTCTTTGATGATGCGTGTCTGACCTGGATCTAGTTTTGAAGTGTAAAGTCAAGTTTGATCAACAAAAAAGGAAGCATATAACTAAATGCAGAGTCTATGGAGGTGGAGTAACATCAAAATTAAGGCCTGCGTAGGAAAGCACGCTACAGTCTCCAAGCTGAAGTGTGGCGCTGCCTTTTGTGGAAGGAGATTTCAAAGCCATATACTCCGAGAGCCAAGCACTTTGTTCACAACAAATAGTCTCGCGATTGGTGTGGTACTTGCCTAACCACCTCAACCGAAGTGGGTGTTCGAAATAAGTTGACACTTGGTTGCAAAACACATACACGCGGGCAAGGGAGGGCTCGAAAGATTTTCTTAAGCCGAACCCTTTTGCAGTCTGCCCAGAAGCTAATTCAAACATCTATCAGAGCTTGGATAGTGGAAGAAAACACAATAGAGGCAGGCGAAACTCTTTTTGAGAAACACTCGCCTAAGTTTACTGGAGACTTACATGACCGTTATCGGAAAGATAAAGATAATTGTAAGTCTACTGACGAGCATTGCAGCAGCTGGTACTTAAGAGAGGCGTGATTTTCCGATGGCCACATTGTCTGTGAGTGTGCCTGCCTGAAGATGATAAGGTTATTACAGTAGGGCTACCAAAGCCACCGGAGCTTTGTGACAGAGCTTCTTTCAGCACTGCTAGGCCTGCATAAAGGAATGAAGTTGGAAGAAGTGCTCTTTCACAATATGTCGCGTTGGAATATGACTTCTGCCACCACTTTTTTAATCTAATCTAAAATAACTCCATTCACCTTTGGCCAAAATTCAAAAACAAAACTAGAATTTTATAAATTTAATTGGAATATGTTTTACATAATTTGTCATATTATATTAAAATATTATCCATTATTCCAGTAAGATTAGAAGAAACAGAGCAAACCTTGTGTTGCTAACACTGTACTGAAGTCCAATGGGCATTAGTTTTAACTAAAACACACTAAGCAGTTTAGATAAATCCAAACTAAAGAAACTGTTGATAACATATAAAAATATATAACCATATATTGCATACAAATATAAAATGCAAATAGACTGCATACTTTACTTTGTAAGAATGCACACTGTTAGAAACTAAGAGATGATCTCGTAGTAATTTACCGTTATATGATGTTTTATAAGAAAATAACATAAAATTCTTTCGCTAGTATAAATGTATATATTTAGAAAATGTAAAATGAGGCCGTGAGAGAGTTAAAACAAAAAAATAAAAAAATAAATAAAAAAGATTTACCTCAAAATTCAGTACAACTGATAATAGTAAAAAGATAGTTGGAAACGGCGGTATCCCTTGAGGTGGTGTAGTACGTCTGCTGGGTAATCTTATCTAGAGTCCCAGGGCTAGCAAGGACCGTTAGAAAGGAGTCCTTCTTCTTAACAAAGTATCATATCTATCTTCTCTCTCATTCTGGCTCTTATACGTTCTCATCCCCACTCCCACATTTACTTCCGCATTAACAAAATATGCAAACATTAACTCTTCTCTGGCTTAAAAATAATACTTGTTTAAATTAATCTGATATGAACCTTTTTTATGAAAGAAATTGAAATTAACTATTATTTGATATAAATATGTATCTGTACAATGTTTATATGAATCTGCAGTATCTAAAATTGTAGGAGTTGGTATACACAAAAAACTTACAGATAATAAATTTACAAACTAATAAAAATATTGCAATCTTCTTTTTTTTAATGAAATAACGCGGAACTATAATGAATAAATAAATAATTACTTATAATTATGGTGATTAATAATTCCTAGTAAGTAAAGTAAAGTAATGCCTATTTTTTCAGGCGGGCTTAAAGTCCAGCTATCAAATTAGGTGTCGTGGACGGGGGCGGAAGCACCTACTTTACTATTAAGATTTTTCATACCAATATAAAATTTAGCAGTTATAAACGGGACAAGAACTAGGGACCTCCCACTTACAAGTCCATGCTCATAACCATTACACCAACACCCGCAATAATTCCTAGTATTACAGTTTAACAAAAGACTGTGATTTTTTTTTTGGTAAACTAAGGTATGCCTTTACCTGACCTTTGTGATTTACTAAAGAATAATTGCTATATCTACATTCAGTTTTTTTGTGTAGTTGTTCGGAAAGAATTTTCGTGTATTTAATATGTAATATTACAGTTTTTGTTTATTTTTTATTTTTTTGAAATAGCTTCAAAGCAACCGATAGTGCTTGGAAAATTAAAGAAGTGGATGAGAACAGCGCTATGTCAATCCGCAGCGCATAGGTTTACTACAAAATATTTAGTGAACATAAACTTTGTAAGCACAGGTTTTTAAGCATCCTCGGTCCCTTGATTCGAAATTTCTGACCAAGGCTGTAGAAGTGGAACTACGTACAAGCATTATAAAACTTGGTTACAAGTGTCCAACTCCACAAGATTCTTATGCTGAAGTTCCTCAAAAATTAGAAACATATTGACATTTATAGGCTGATTTAATTATCTTAGTATGTTGCCATACTTTTAAAAAATTAGTAAAGAGTCTTTAGTTATGAAGACTGGAACATCAGAACTTAATTTCTCGCATCTCAATTCGGGTTTCTTAAAGGGAAGCATACCATAAACCACGGATATTCAAATATAACTCTCTATACTTCAATATTAAAGTAGGATAATATTGAACCATCTTTCTTATCAGGTAAGATGACAAAATTAGGACTGCCTCAAAAATTATTAAAAATAAAATAATATATTTTTTTTTAAACTAATAATTTAAGTTAGTTTTATGGACATACATATCCCAAACGGGGTTTGTTTCTTCAATTCTGTTAAGCTCTCTGTATATATAGAGCAGATATCGAGCTGGTCCTTCTACTTGGACTGTGCCCTTGTTTCAGTATGTAGCCAACGACCGTGTGCATGCACAGAGATAAGGACATTAATGTTTATGTGTTTATGAACTTAAACTAAATGAGGTTATGAATTCTTATATCAATGATGATTAGAAAAGGCATTTCTGTTTTTATTTCTAAAAATAACTGTTGCCAGTTTAGCAGAATACTTAATCTTCCAAACCTATCAGATATCGCTAGAAAATAAACGTTTAAGAAATAAAAGCCCATGGAAAATCTGACCCGAAGATAACGATGGGGGAACATGCGAAACTAGTTAGAGGATGATACAAAAGAATTGTACCCAATGTTAACAATAAATCATTACATGATAGCAATTCACCATTTGATAAAGAAGAAATAATTAAGATATATTTGCCACTGATAGAATATGTTTTCAAATTCTATCAATGTTTGTTAATGAGCAAGAATTAAAACATAAATAAACATAAAAATCCCTTTAATCACGGTTCAATAAACTTCCAACGTGAGAAGTTTTAGTTTTACAACCCGCTCATCTAAAATAATTATTAGTATTATCCTCTAAAGATAATTTGTCTAGGGAAATTTATTAACACCTGTCGATTAAATTTTAACTATCTGGAAGAAGTACCCGAATGAACGTATTAAATATTTCAATTCGTAGCTGCATCATAAATACATATTTCTAATCGCTAACAATTTTTTTGTTTTTATTATATACGATGAATAGAGTTGGTTATATCGTTAACTCTTTAAAACAAGATTATAACGTAGAATATCACTTTCTTTGAATGAGCCATTTATGTCAGCGGCTCAATTATTCAAGAAAGGAATTTTTTAACAACAGCGGGATACAACTTTATCTCTGGCTAGTTTTATATATAATGTACAATAAATATGATTAATATATGGGGTTTATAATTGTGACAGAGTGAAACAAAAAAAAGATGTGACATTATTATTATTTTACTGAAAATTTTAAGGAAATAATCTATATTTAGTTATTATATTTCAGATTGCCAGGCATTTAATTCTAGTATTTGAAGATAAAGTCAGCGACAGTGGCAGGCTATAACAAATAAACAGGAGAAGAGGAGGAGAATATGGTGCCGGCCTGACATAGGACCGTGTCTCTCTTTTCATCGTTCTTTGTACGTGTAGGCACAGTATTGCGTGGGCCATACTATATACAAAGTGTATATATATTCTCCAAGAACTAGGGGACTCACCACCATCAACAAACAGGATCCTGAACAGGTTAATTACGACATATAACCAGAAGCATCTTCTACCATTTCAAAAACACCTTCATTTATTATAATTTATAAAATAAAGATATTAAAGATTATTATATTGCGCTGAAAAGTCAATAAATGTTTATATTATTTTATTTCTCTTAAGATTTATTGCGCATCATTATTTTGTTTTAAATTATAATTTAACATGCCAATTTCTTTTGTAAATGAGTGCAGATAAATGTGAATATAATTTTGGAATGAAATACATTAATTAAGTTCTACTAAGAAGACTCATGGCAGATCTAAACAGAAAATAAGCCCTGGATGATCTTGCTGAGATGGAAATGTTTCAACTTTTAATTTTACTATTACCCACTCCGTCAGGATAATGGTTCTTAGACCAAATCCGACGAAATGAAGTCCACCTTATTTGTAAGCTACCTGTCAAACACTCATACCACAGACACATGCTAGCATCAACAACACGTAACAGAAGTTAACAATCGACTGAACATTCCACTCCAACTCAGTTTCTCACCTAAATTTTTTATCCCAGCAGATGTACCATATGAAATCCATAAACTAGCTAACAAACAAATCGCCCGACTATGACCTATAACTTCCAAAATACTAAAACAACTTCCAAAAAAAAAAAATAAAAAGCCATAATATTCCTTAGTTCGTTTATAACCTGTTCAGAGAACTAAATACTTTCCTGTCCCATAGAAATTTTCCACTATCAAAATTTGTCACAAACCAAAGAAAACACCACCAATCTAAACTTCTCAAAAACTCCTGCTTCAAAGACTGCCTTCTTTATTTCTACGACAAAATATAAATCCAGACCATCAGCTCAGATTTTGGATTCACCATTCTACCAGTTTCTTCATGTTGTACAAGCTATCGCTACTTCCCTCGGAAGCAGTGTGCTCTATTTGTTTTCCATAACATCGCTCAGACGTTTGATAGAGTATGACCGGTGTGTAAGCTGAAGGATATCCATCCTCATAACTACCACCTTATCCTAAAATCATATTTACACGAAAAATAATTCAGCGTCAGCTGTGGAATATCAAAGTTACAGGTTGACAAAGGAAGTTTATTTCGTAATTTCACCAACAAGGGTTTACATAGGGCTTATTTTGCAGTATTCTTGAACGTTAAATGTTAAACTGATATAGTAATGTAACAATTTTAAAGATATTTATCTTTTAAGAGATGAATGCGAGGGGCTGTTAGAGACTCTTTCAGACAGCTTAACTTTTACAATAAAAAAAAATTAAATTAACTTCAATCAGATTTTAATGGGCAAACATTTTGAATTTGTAATTGATGAGTAGGGGCAATATTTCAAAGGAATAAAAGCATGAAACAGCTTCGGAACCCATATATTAAATGATCGGAAGTTGGCAAACCCTTTTCTTTGCTTCATAATGTCTTATGAATACGAAAAATTCAGGAGGATGACATTGGTTTTATTTCATAATATTCTAGTAACTGGAATGTTAAAGTGATATTCCTTTGTAAAATACCAAAAAATGTTCCTTATATACTATTGTTGTTTCTCAAAAGCTGCCTAAAAGTTTTTTTTTCATACTTATGACGCTCTGTTTGTTTCAATCAACATCAAGAGATGTCTTAAACATCTAATATATTTTAACCGATTGGGAATCATTTGCAGAAGAGGTATGGTCGTAGTTGATGAAAAACAAAGTTCGATAAAGAAATAATTGACAAGATTATTAAACTACAAAAGTACAATGTACTTTTAAAAAACTAATTCATTTGACTGAATGATTCCAGATTAACCTAGCCAATTTCCACTTCTCATCATTCTTATCTAGATGTGGAATTAGATTAGAATTGAACTAATTTGATAATTGAACAAAAGAGAAAGAAAGAAAGAAATAAAAAGAAATAAAGAAAATTAAGAACGTCGTTTATTCCACAATCTTGGACCATTTGAAAATGTTGTGGCATCACGTAGAGCAGACAAGACACGACCATCACGACGGCAGGTGAACCTGTCCACGTTTAAAGTAATCTTACAACAACCTGCCAGCAGGACATGACAGCAGTATTACTATAGCAGCACACACCGGCAGCCACTCAAATAACGGACTATTGGCAAGCAATTTTTCCTAGATAACATCGCGTTCACATAGATACACCAGAAAGTATATATATATTTTTTTTATGTTGTAAAATGGACAATAATGATTTTTAAAATAATTGTTAATAGTTCCAGAATAGACCGAAAATAATTCTCTCCAGGAATTTTTATCTATCCATCTTACTGAGATTCAGAAAGAGAAAAAAACAATGAAGTTTTAGGTGCACATAACCGACTGTCAGCTGGTAGACTGTCAAAGACTATAGCGTGCACGTACAAATGTTTGTCTCATAAAAAACTTAGTTGGTCCACGATTGATTTGGAAATAGTATGTAATTTGTATTTTAAGAGGTTCATCGCTGTCGTTAATATATTATAAAACAGAATTCAGTATATTTACCAAATCACTAAATCTTCATCTATTTTTCCATCAATATCTTTCCCCATTTGAAATGTTATTGGTGTGATGCTGTGTTGTATGTTTGTAGTAGCTTGTGAAGCACGAGCAGTTTTGTAAAAGGGCTTGTGAGTATATATGTTTAAGAGAGAAGTATTAGTAATAATCAAGAAAGTACCACTGTTTTGAAATAAATATACTATTCTTTAAAAGAATTTAATCTTCACAATATCACAATAATATGCATATAAGTATACTGAAATTAGTTGGAATAAACTCTTATGTTTTAACTTATATCTGGCACTGATTCTAGAGAGCGAAAAACAAGTGTTCTGCTTGAATGTCTGTTTCAGACTTTGTGAAGGAATGTCTTCTAACTGTTCGTTCAAATCTTCCCTGTGAGAAGAAGGGGTAGACAATGCTAACAAGGTTCATGAACTCTAAAAGACAGTAGTGGTCTTCTACCTGAATAGTCCTTTTGCAAGGGAATGTTACATTTTTCTTGATATTTTTGATTATTTCAAATTAAATATATTTTTATATTTCTGGCATCTATCACACATTCAATCCAGTTAAACTAGATAATACTTGATGATGATTTTGTAGTACTTGACTTCACAGTACCCCCCCCTTCTTCGTTATAAGTATTAAGGAGAAGTATGTAATATACAATAATTAACAAGAAAGACCAAACATTAATAAATGTAATAAAATTCTGAATTATAATGGCAATAATTGCGGGGTTAATGATGAAATTCTCTCTTCTTGGAACTACAACTCATGAAGAGTCTTGGCCTCCTCAAGACGGGCCCGCCAGGCGTCTCTTTCCTGCGTAGCCACCCTCCAATTGCGGAATCCAAGCATCGCCAGTGCGTCTTTTGCCACACAATCCTGCTATCGCAGCCTTGGCCTGCCTACCTGCCTGGGACCTTGCATAGTGCCCTCTAAAATTTTCCTCGGGATCTCTTCCGTACACATCCTCGCCAAGTGCCCTGCCCATCGCAAACTTCAAAGTTTTATTACCTTAGAGATATCCGGCTCCTTGAATAATGCGTAAACCTCTCGGTTATGCCTGATTCTCCAGTTCTGGCCATCTTGTATAGGACCATAGATTCTACGAAGCACCTTCCGTTCAAATACCGCCAGGGCTCGTTCATCTGTTTTCATCATGGTCCAAGCTTCGGAACCGTAAATCAGCGTCTGGCCGAATGAGCGTCTTGTATAGCAGTGACTTTGTTGTACCAATAATAAACAAACACATTTTAATTTAAGGTCTCAAATACTCAGAACCACAATTTTTTCATAAAAAATGTGACAAATAAAAGTGATAGGTTTGTAACTAGGCAATTAGTATTCCAAGTTTAAAGGAAATCCTCTGAGTCGCTCTCGAGACAATTCCAAAAACCTATTCCATAAAATCGCACTTCCTAACCGATTTCCTTCAAATTTAGGTTTCTAGGAATGGTTTTAATTTATATAAAGTATATTAATATTATATAGGTGGCAGCATCCATACATGTTACTGAATACTACTTTAGCGGAAATATTAACGCTACTATTCCCGCTAAAACCCGCCCCTTGAAATCAAATTTCCCGGGAAAATAATTCAAATGAAATATACGAGTATGATAGGTATTTATGTGTGCAAAGTTTAAAGATAATGGTTAGAGCCAGTTTCGAGAAAATAGCGAAAAAGTCGTAGTTCCAGTTGTTGGATTTTTGCCCGAAACCTTCGTGTCCCCTGCGGTGGCAGTATCTAAACGAAATACCAAATTTGAAATTCCTGCGATTTTTCATTTTTAGATATATTGTTTTCACACACACACATATATATATTTCGCTAAAAACAATTCTCTCAAACTCAGGGAACCTTAAATACATATTTCGATGAAAACTCAATTTCGAAACTTTGACACGATTACAATACTTCCTCTTACTAGAAATTATGAGAAAGTAATAAAAATATATGGTATAAAAAAATCATACTACTTTCTCATTCGGCAATATTTCTAAAAAAAATCTGAAAAAAAATTTGACTAATTATTTAGCTGTCTTTTATACTAAACAGCTGGGAGAACACGTATATTATAATGATGGCACAAGTCCAGTGAATCCATATTATAATGATGGGCCAAGTCCAGTGATTGATGGCTTCAGCTCCTCAGGACACTCCAAAATAATTTTCTCGAGCAAAAGTTAAGAAAACAAGGTCTTTGTATGGGTCTTTGTAACAAGGTGATAGGCTTTTGTATGATTAATTAGTATATTAAATATGAAAATCCCTGGTGTGTTATCGAGTGTAATAGGATCCGAAAAGAGGGATCCAAAGTAGAGAGAGAGAGGGAGAGAGAGATAGTCTCACTCACTAGTTTGCGCCAGACTAGAGTGGGAGAAAATGCTTAAATATAGCCGTGTCAGCCATAAGAGGGAGTCTACCGACAGTCTTATAGTAGAGTTCATACAGCAGTCACAAAGCGTCATCAACCTTTCTCTTTACATCTCACTACCATTCTATATACGTATTTTAGCGTAAAGTCCAGGCAGTCAGTGTTGCTTTTATATTATACAGTGTTCAACTTCACTTCTAGTTTATTCATCTAAACCAAACCATTTTCTCTCATTTCACAAACCCATTATATTGAGAAATCGAGTCATAATAAAGAAATCATTCAGCAAATTCAAAATTCTAATCAATCGACTTTTCCAAAATCGGCATTTTAACAGCATTCTCATTTATATTATACAGGTGTAAGAGCCGTATAATATCCTCAAGTGCCATTAATGGAAAGTCTAATGTTACCCATTATATCTCTAAATAAACTTTCATTTTATATTGGTTGAGGAATTTTGGCAGATAACTCCTGTCGAATGTTATGGTTCATGAAGGGGTTCAATTACATCAGAAAGGACATGCTTGGTTATATTGTTGTGCGAACGTTGTAAAGAGATGGTTTGTAAGCCTGTTTTGAACCTTCTTGACACAGGGACAATATTGACTGCCACTGACTCTAAATAAAATACTGAAAACAAGGTAGATTGTCTACAAATACTGGTCAAATTCCTTTAAAAAAAAGTGACTATGCCTATGTAGTTATAAAGTATAAAAACAATGAAATTATAAGTTAAAAATGATAGGTGCTGTAATTTTTAAATAAATAAAAGTAAGTTAATAATATACAATTCCCTACATAACAAAAATATAAATCAATTAATATATATTTTTAGATGTTTTTTAGTTTCTTCCATTCTGCTCAAATTAATATCAATAACTCTAACAATTAAAGATTAAAACGAAAGAAGAAAAGAAACTTTCCAAGACAACAATAACATAAAGAATTATATTTGAAGAAAAGAAGAAATTGAAAACACGGAAGCAGAGCAAAGTAGTAAAAGCTGTTTAGATTTCTATATGAGAAAAACCATAAAGTATTCTTTAATCCCTGACAATACAAATATTAGAGAGAAGTCCGAACACAGCAGGAGCAGACTTGGGTAAACTTTTATATACTGTGCTAAGTCTAACTTATAACATGACCTAGCCATTTTATATTTTATATATATACTCTGTACATGAACTCTTGAGTAGTGTATACTCTCTTTTAACTCAGATGTAATAATAACTAGATTATTAGAGAATAGAAAGCAGATTCTATTTAACTTGCATCTATAGCATTGCTGTAAACCTGCATGAAAGGAATTATAAATACAGATATTGGTACAATATAAATTTTCTGGATGGTTCTGTAATCTTTAATAGGGTAGTGACTGTTTATCGCAATTTATTGGAAAAGTTCCAAAGAAGTATTGTGTAATCGGTGGAAATTGAATGATTAATCATGTCTAATACGGATAACTTTGAAAATCGTCTGATTTTCGCTAGTAGTGACGGATAAAATCAGACGGGTAAAGTTAGGTTAATTTCTGGCACTGGTAGGAATCGACTGCAGTAATCTTAGAGCGAAAAAGCACACATCTTTAATCATTTTTGTGGTAGTATAGAAATCTGGAGATGTAGACTGGTCTTACATAAATATAATTACCGATACCAATTCTCTGTTGTATTTTTTATCAAGGAGTTCTTTGGAAGTTTGGATGGAGAAGATTTTCAAATTTTTTAGCACTGTAATTTCCCTAAGTTTTGCAAGAAGGGAATCTTGAGGGCACCGTGAATTCTAATTTGTTGAAGGCAAAGTGAAGAACTACAAGGGAACAGCGTAGAATTTTGGACTGTATGGTTGAATTGTGGATATTGGTTTTAATTATTTTATCAATATCAATTGTTATTAGTTATAACATGAAGGAACAATATGGTGTAATGTCGCCTGTTGTGCGGTGAGTTTTGAACCGGCTATCGAGGGGATTAGCAATATCAGAGACTTTTCAGTGGTAACTCTTGCTTCATTTTATAGTCAACGTGTGCTCGGCCCATCGCCATTTTAACTGAATATAGTATATTCGCCACAACAAGCACTAGTTCGAATTCCTAACCATCAGTCACGTCCCCTTGTGCGATACAGACGAATGGGCTGTACAAACATTTCCCTAATTACCTCCCACTAAGAGTGAGACAAAACCTTGGCAACCTGAGATTTTGTGTGAGTCTAAAATTACAATCTTTAATTATCTCTACAGTTAATACAATCTTTAAAAGCCTTAAGCCAACTTATGAAGAGTCTAAGCAATAAAGAACTCAACAGTCTTCTAACGGCATTCAAGGAGTTTAAAGTACAACTCTCAAAAATTTACTTCAAGCAAGTGCTTATAACATGCAATGAATTGTCTTCACTCAACATCTCTTCTAAGTGACCTGTAGTAACTGGCCGTAGAATTCTCATCAAGCTAGCTAAAGAGCTGAAAAATCTGACTATTAGAAAAAGTAAAAGTTCTAATTAGCCACACCGCTCATCAAGTTACGCTACCTAACTTAGCCAACGCTACAATTCTACATCGCTGAAATCAACACTCTTCGTTTGGTCACTCTTTCTCATCAAATACTTTGTCTTGCTCACTCAGTAACTTAAAATATAATATTGTAAGCAAAGTGTCAGTATACAGTGTGTGAATTATTTTAACATTTCATGCTACAATTAAATTAGGATTCTCTTGTTGCAGTGCAGTAACACAAAATAGGGCAAACTTAGGCCAACATGGTCACAATAATCATTAGATAAAAAGAATCTATTCAATCCAGAAAGCAAATTTTCGAAATGTTGACTGTAGAAGATTCCTTTCTCTAGTATGGGATGTCAAACAGATAATTCCGGGAAGTAATGAATCCAACAGGACAAGTAGAATACTATTCAAGCAAGAATAAGAACTTTGTTATTTAAATTAATTAATGTTAATTCAAAATTAAATTTTATTTAATAAAAACTAGCAAGTTCGTGTTCAGACTAAATTTTATACAATATTTTCCCTAAAGTTAAAGTCCCAGAAAATTAGCAAAAGTTTATCTATCGGAAATTTTAAACACGTTACCTTAGAAATTGGAAAGCATAGAGTCAAAAATGTAGCACTTCGATCTAATCTCTAGGTACACCATAATGAAAAAAATAGTTTATGATTTAATTACTAGTAACAGTTTAGTTTAGTTTATGGTAATTTTAATCGAATATAATTCCTAGAAATGAAATTTATGAAACTAGTTGCAGATTGTTGTTATCCTATAGTAAAGAACTGTAAAACGAATTCTAAGAGCTAAGTTCGGAAAGTAGAAAAGAATTGAACACAGGCTGAAGATAAACACAGTGCAAGCTGTACAGACTGACTCAGCAAGCAGTTGGAGACAAGAAGGCAAAGCACAGAATGAATGTTAAGCCAAAAACTCCGTTCATTTCATATCTGACGTTCTGAACGAATAGGTTAAGCAAACGATATATTTCATTGGCACAGTTGATTTCTAGTCTTCAGTTTTTATAGAAAATATAATTTACAGAAAAGCCACCCATCAACTTGATAAAGTTACTTTCTATTAAATATACCCGCTTTAAATATTATTTAAGTAAATCTATTCAATGTGAAATTAACCAGAGATAGAAATAAAAGATAGTAACATGTATATCGCTTTGCCAAAAAAGAATTGCAAAAACCTGCTTTACAGTTTTACCAATTTTCATTTAAT
The DNA here is from genome assembly GCA_011037195.1 of Triatoma infestans. Classification (NCBI taxonomy): domain Eukaryota; kingdom Metazoa; phylum Arthropoda; class Insecta; order Hemiptera; family Reduviidae; genus Triatoma; species Triatoma infestans. The sequence continues at coordinate 34,669 of JAAEAF010003570.1, forward strand.
TACTTAATGGAAATAAGGTAATTTTAATTAACAAAATTTACATATAGATTGGTGCTTCCTATTATTTACGCATATTTCATGTTTTGTTTTATTTTAAGAGAACATATTTCTTTATAAAAAAAAAAAAGGAAGCGCTAACAAGGGATTTCAGAACAACTACTAATAATTTTCTGAACTATTATTTTATATAATATGGCCATAGAAAAACCCATAATTTTCGCTTAATTAGCAATATATATATAACATGTAATTAGAATGTGTGAGGAAAAAATGAAAAAATAATTAATTTCATAAAAAGTACTAGCATTCACTTTATTTCTTTGGCTTCCTAATTTGTTTTATGTTTTATGTGGTCATCCACTGTCGGCAAGGAAGAAGTTTTACAACACAATAGCCTAAAACCGTTCAGTCGTTGGGTCAATGGAAAAATGGAATGAACACAGCCAACCATCTGATACAAGCCCAATATTCGAAAATAAGAGACTTGATAAAATCCAGCACTTCTGAAAAATGTGCAACAATGTTACTTCCGCTTGTTGAACATTATCTTCCAAAAATCTCCAGAGTTAGAGCGACCTTGTTTTAAGAAAGTAAATTGTGAGGCAGAACGCATTTAGCGAGTTTCATAAAAGGTGAAATGGAAAAAAAAGAATAGCGAATATTATTGATAAATGTGGGTTGCAATACCAGAATTCGTAAAGTGCAGAACATCTTCAGATAACAGTAACTACTACCTGCAATAGCACGTTAGTAGTTGAAATATGTTATTACGGTTAAGGTAGGGAGCATAGGTTTTGTTTAGGAGCTCTTAAAAAGTTGATGGTCGAAAGGGTCGAACTATGAAACGAGGAATGAGGAACAATTAGCCAACAAATGTTGGTTTCTCAAATATAAATTGATTTTCGCATCAATATGCAGCACCATTATTAAATTACATCTAAGATACCGATGGTATTAATGTGTCCTATCTTGAATTGCATGAAGATTCTTTCACGTCATGAAAGAATATATCCCGCAAACCTAGCTCTGATTCATAGCTGTTGGTACTAATAGCTAATAGAACTAATAGTCAGAGCTGTAATTGATAAAGTGTCCATTTTTACTGAATAAAGGTGGATTAAACACCATTAAAAGAGGATTTGTAACGCGTTTTCTATGTGTGACAGTAGCTGAATAACTTTCATTCTTCTTAAAGCCTTCAATCAAAGTAGATGTGGAAATATGAAAAAAAAAATCAGTTATATTTCGGTTAAGAAAAGTATGGATGGATTTAAGGGAGGTGCAATGTGATTGGTTGATGTGTTGTAGTGTAGTGGTAGCTTGTGGCGTGAGCGGTTTTGTAAAAGGGCTTGTAAGTATATATGTTTAAGAGAGAAGTATTAGTAATAAGAAAGTAGTCACCACTGGTAACAATAAATATATTCTATTAAAATAATAACTACAAGTTATCTGCAAGGAGATTATTAACTTATTAATATGCACTGATGCTAAGAGAGCGAAAAACAAGTGATCTGCTTCGGTGTCTACAACAAACTATATTTTAATAAATCAGATGTTTATCTAGAATAAAGGCAAATCTCTAGCACTGGCATGAGTTTAAGAGAGCGATTCCTGAAGCAAGTGTTCTGGCTTTGAAAGCAGAAGCATACTGTCTTGAAGGAATGCCCTCTCTAACGGGGGATTTTCTCTTACAAAACAGTTGGCCAAGTGGCATTATTTTCCTAACGGATTCCTATGCTTTTGTCTCTCTAGCAGCAATGACCTTAAATTATAATACCTGCCTCTATAATACATTATTTTTGCCAAAATTATTTCATTTAAAATATTTTTCAAAACTATTTATTTTTGCATTTTTTTTTCCACTACAGAGGGAATTTATCCCTTGCGCTATTAATACGCGAAAGGTATTATATCATGATCTAGAAAGAGATGATGATTAGATCGATATATTAGTTGAAGTAACTTAAAAAAAAAAAAAAATCTTAAATGAGAAGCAGGAACTTGCTTCTACAGTTTCCTCGCTTTGGAAACATTCCATTACTGCATACTTTTGGGTAGGTTCTCAGGGAAACTATATCTTCTTACTCAGTTTAGATTTCATACTGAGAAGAGAATAGCCATATCTCGGGATATGGAAGAAAGATCTTTTTTAGCGAACAATTTATAAAAGACGAAAATATTAATAGAAAAGAATAAATATTTCTTTAAAAAACAAAAAGAAAAGAAGATATTACTGCTGATATTTAAATTTCAAATTAAGACAGCAAGGACGAAATCCCTTCATAATATCATTTCAAACTCAGAATCGAACTAAAATATATCTGTGTTAATTGAAAGTTTCACAGATCATGTTAAAAGCCATATTTAGTGTAAGAAATAAATTATAAAACCTAATAAGCAAAAAAAAAAAAAAGTGCTATAATTTGTTCCATTCTCGTACTTTTAATCTTAAGATTCTGTCTGAACACATCATTGCCAAACTAATCACGTTTCTTCCGTTAGAGATTTTAGAATGTCAGGAAGTCATTAGGCTACAGGAAAGTGTTCTCTTTAAAAGGCAAATTACTTTTTACAATAGTTTATAACTGCATAAGCTTGCTTGTATTCCTTTTGTTTTTTCCTTTACCACTTCTAACATTTATCTTTCTTTGACAAGAAAAAATATTATATGAAATACAATAGAATTTACTATTCTCTTATTAATAAAAAGAAAACATTGTTGGTTTTTTAGATTCCTGATAAATTGTTATTCCTGATACGAATCGATTTTGCTAGGTTTGTACTAGTACATACGCTCGCTCAGAAATCCGTAAGAACACAATTTTTTTTTCATTATTTTTTTTTCTACTGGCTTTCTCGCGCTCAAGAATTGCGGTATGTCTAACACCATTCACTATGAGCTTTCTCAATTCCTTACAATTCCTATGAAATTCCTCGTTTAACATTCGGTTCCGTAAATCAAGATTCCTTATCTAAATCAAGTTTAAGATATAAACTTTTTTATTATTGTAACGACTGTAAGCGAAAGTTTTGCAATCTTTAAAATATTCAAAATTCACTTTTCACTGGCTTTTTGTTAAGGTTTGAAAAAAAAAATTACTTTTTGGAATGTGGTGAGTGTGTGCATGTATGTGGGTGCGCGTTTGTATTATTTTTGTTATTTTAAAATATGTTATTTTTGTTAGTTCAAAAATAGACTCAAAATAATTTTTTTTATCAAAATCGCAACCCCCAATAAAACCTCTTAACTGCATTTTTCAGTTTTTTTCAATAAATTTTCTTTTAACTTAATAATTTGTATGTAATCATGACATTTTCTTCTCTTTTTGTACTTAATAATTTTTATAGGAAAACCGCCTGTGGAGTCACTAACAAATGTCTGGCATGGAAACATACAATACTGGAAGACGATTGGGAGGGAGAGAGGGCAGAGGCACTCCAAGATTTTCTTCAAAGACTCACACAACCTACCTACTACTCTGTAGGAAATATGGCCAGAAGGATAAGATATCGTTTCACCTTCTTGAAGAGTGCAAGCACAACTCGCTGAGGATTCCTGAAATTTAGTTGCTTGTAACTAGTGTAGTGGAAGGACAAAATCGAAAAATAATAGTTTAAAGTTTCTGAATATTTTGTAGTATCCAAAATTGTATTTTTGTTAATATTTTATAATTATTTTAGTGCTGTGAATTTACCTTCAAAAAGTGTGTATTTTAGAACCAGGTATATTAAATCTGGTCATTGCTATTAAGAAAACAAAGGCACTAAATCCCGTTAGGGTAACTCTTTTGTATAAGAGAATTCCCCCGCGAGAGAGAGAGCAATTCCAAAGAAGAGAGCCATCAGCTTTAAAAGAGTAAAGAGTAGACAGTCTTAACTCAGCCTTCAAACCATACAGGCATTCTACTTCAGAAAGCCAGAACAGTTCAGGAATTGCTCTCTTAGTATCAGTGCCAGTTATAAGTTAAAACATAACTGACACTAATCTAGATTAATTAATTGATTTATACTTAATCGCTGTGATATTATAAAGCTATTTAAATTCAGTTAGAAAATATAATTATTTTATAATCAGTGATGCTTTCTTGATTATATTCTTATATTCTATCTCAAACAAACATACAAGCCCTTTTCGCTAAGACGTTCACGCCACAAGCTACCTATACACACATCCACACCAAAGCATTACTCTAGGTACCAAATCTGGGATCGGAAATCTCTTTCGCCTCAGCCTTGGCGTTTTGTAATGAGAGACAAAGCTGATGAGAGTTGTCTTACGGCGGAGGGGGAGGGCTCATTGGTGCCGTAAGTGCTGAAATTCCTTTGGTAGGCCCCGAGTTCCTGATTAGATTAGACTAGATTAAATTTTCAAAGTGAACTATCTTCGTTTACTTCATTTTTTTAACTCCTCCGATGAGCGTTGCTTGAGCTGTATATTAATAAATAAAAGTTTTACAAGAAAATTCGACTAAACAATTTATAAATAACGCGAAGGTTTTTTAACTTAGCGTTTCTAGAGCACCCAACCCAAATTCCAACTATTAATGTCCATAGAAATAGATATAATTAATTAAATTGGTCAACATTTACGTATGAAAGCATAAATGACATCATGATTGCCTAAAATATTAATTGAGATGACGCAGCAATTAATGTAACCAATATTAAAAACTGTGATCATAATGTTAATACTAACAGGAAATGTTATTAGGTCATTGCACTAATCCAAGGCCATTTAAATATTAATTGACTAATTTTCTTTTGGTTAAACAATTTTTTACTTTGTTTTATAAGTACACTAAAATGGGAATGATAAAAAGAATGAAATGAAATAAGACTAAAAAATAAAATAAAAAATGAGGGAACCAAACAACTTTTTATCTAATAACTATGCCCCTTTACTAAAAAAAAAATGCAAAAGATTTCTTCCATGCTGTAAGCAAACCATCTAATTATCCTATCAGACCGCAAATCGAAGTAGAAAAACCGCAAACTCCTGAGCGATTCATTTTAATGATAGGTCTATTCAAGTGATTTAAAAGAGGTGTTAATAGTTTTGATAGATTTTATTTTGAAAATAGTATTTTTACAAACAAGATTACGTTGCAAATAATAGTGTTTATATAAATTTATTTAAATAAAATAATATTACCAAATTGTAATTGCCGAAATATCCCAAATATAATAAATTTTCTACGACAATATTATGTCCTAATCTTCTCCAACGATATACCTACTTATTCCACATACCTATGAATAAAAATTATCATTTACTTCATGTAATATTTATTATGTGTAATGTCTGCATGTAAATCAACTTTTATTTTAATTCAAAAATTGCTGACTTAAATGAATTGTGTCTTTTAACAATGGTTCATTATAAAATGATGACGTGTGTTATACGACGACATGATGCAAATGGACCCTATAAAGTTTCTTATTGAAAAAAAACGGTATTATGTTTTAATTACATATCATGCAGTAAAACATTTCAACTTCTTTATTGAAAATCTATTTTATAAAGAGTTACCATGATTTTATTAAGTATGCCAACCTCAACACGTTTTAAGTTTATTGAAATATGAAAAGGAATTTGTGATATAAATCTCATACCTTTGCACAAATGAAAACGTAATCAAAATGAAAAGTCAATTAAATTACTGAATATGTAGATGGGTCACCAGAAAATTATCTATGTGTGCTATCTATGTATGTAAGTATGTATTTATGTAAGCAGCATAGCTCAAAAATAGAAAATAATAAGTTGAAACTAGACATTCCGTCTACGTATCACAGACAGAAACTTATCCGTTATGCATGTATGTAGATCTATCAATTTTATTTTTAACATTCTTCTGAGTAACTTTCTATTACTCCTATTAGGAAGAAATATTGTAACGGTTGAAATTTCCGATATCGAATTTTAACCGGAAATAACAGCTTTGAGGTTCCCTGAGTCCAAAAAAGTGATTTTCAGCAAATGGTCTGTTTGTGTGTGAATGTATGTGACCAGCATAGCTAGAAAAAGGAAAACTGCAGAAAGTTCAAACTTGATATTCCGTTTGGATATCACCATGGGATCCGACAGTACGTTATCTGTCAAAATTCCTTAACCCGAAATACCACTTTACTGAATATATATTTTTTTCACTTTTTTGCAATTTTCTGCAAAAAGGTTCCGACGATTTTCTTTAACCTTGATATATCGACTACAAATACAAGGATCTACAATTTTTATTTGAAACATTTCTCGAGGAAAATAAATTTAACCTTTTGAGGAAAGGGTGGGCTTAGGTTGTCCTCTAAAGTGCTATTTCCGTTTATCATACAATTCTATCATCTAAATAATATTAATTAGAAATAAATAGTTTGCCAAAATTCGGAGTTTCAAGAAAACTAGTAAACCGGAATTATGTTTTTACTGAACAGTTTTTTTCAGTTTTTGTGAATTTCGCCATAAAAACTTCGACGAATTTCATTAAATTTGGTGTACTAACTATAAACTTAGTAAATTACAATTTTCAAAATTGGTGTAAGAGAAAACTGTGTGAGTGTTTCACACCAGATTTTTTTTTTTTTTTTGAGAGGTTTAGGGGAAAGGATGACATTACGCTTCCCTCTGAAGTGCCACTTCAGGAAATCCCACGGGCCATCTACACGTATAATGGCAATGAGAATTAAATTTAATGCCAAAATTCCAAGTTTGGAAGAAAATTAGTTGACCAGAAGTGCGAATTTCCTCAATTGTTTTTTATTCGATTTCTGGATAACCATACAAGCGGGTTTCTTTGAAGTTGGTTACACTAACTGCTCATTACGACGATCTTTCTGTTTAAAACCCTTTCTGAGAAAATTATTTTAGAAGGCAGTGAGATTGCTGAGGCACCATGCTCCTCTTTAAAGATTATAGTGTCCTTTCACTATTTATTCTAAAATTCGGTTAAATAAAATTAAAACTTTCAAACTTTTTAGAAAATATGTCATGACTTGCAATAATGGAAAGACGCGTGATTGCTTCGCAACAATGTTTATATTTCTATATAACTGAAAACGATTTGTGTTTAATTTTGAGCTTAATTGATGATTAACTTGTATGAATTTTAAAGTAATTTAAAGATATAGTCCGGGCTTCACTTTGTGAACAACTATCGATTTCGGGCGATCGCCTATCTTACGATGTCTTGATAAACAGTGTGATATTATAGACTTGCTCAGAGAAGAATCAGTTTACAAACTCTGGTCAAACTGGAAATGAATTTCTTTACATTGAAGTTTACTTATTCATAACTATGACTTAGTATACCTTTAGTGATTTAACTCAAAGTTCAAGGATACGAGCGAGCATTCCATGCGTATGGATGTAATGGGAACATTATAATATAAGAGATTACATAATATATCATAACTATAAAAAATAAAAAGAAGATAAAATATCTTAGAAATATTTATTTACAAACAATATTTCCGAGCTGTGTGCAATATTGGTAACAGCTACAAGATGCACATAAAATAGCATATTTCTATTTCTAATAGTTAATAATATTAGAACAAAAAAAATTCTGCGAAACACTTACACGACTTACTCTCATTGCTTTTAATCCATTTTTGTTTTTCCAATTTAAGGCGCGTCAACATCTAAGGTCATTGGCGCCGGGAGACTTCTCAGTACACTGCCGGCCTCCGGACAGTGTTTTCTTGTTACAGACAACACTATCCATTACCGGACAGTGAGCTGTAGAGGTAGGAATAGAAAATCTAAGGGCAGTACAGCAGGGATTCTGCGTGGGAGTCCAGTGCGCTAAATTATGAGCTAATCCCTTCCCTCATTATTACAAAGATCTAAATGTATATTTTTATTTAAAACTTTATCTGGCAAAATTGATTTTAGGATGGCATCATTTCAAATGTTATTCGGTTCGATGTTATTGGTGTTGTCTACAGGACTATAATGTAAATGTAAACATAATCAAGTGACTACCTGCCGTAGGTGTTAACGAAATGTAACCCACCTCCCCTATATTTGCGTTAGTCCACCTAAATAAAAATTGACCAGGTTTAAAGTTACCAGAGTCAATGTTATAATCATATTAAATGGTTCCTCACTACTATCTTTCCGAAAGATTTTCCCAGATAATTGAATGCAACAAACTTCTACACTTCTATTCTTGCTGGTGTACCACAACTAAGTATCTCAGCTCCACTCTTAATCCAATCTATACATCCACTTATTCTGCATCTCTATGCATACTTTTGCTAACGACACTGCAATTCTGAGAATATGCTCTGTGCAAGTCTGTGTTGTCACACTGCCTGAAAAACGCACCCTGAAGATGAGCGAACGCCCAAAACCGATCGATGACCACAAAATGAAGCAGCCCATCACGGAAAATGTCTCTAATATTTATTGATAATGAAGAGAACTTTGACTGCATGATTTTTGTTGTTGAATGGCTTCATGCGCCCAGCCTTGAAAAACAATTACATTTGATGAGACATAATTCAGTTTACATATTAATTGAAATAAAAATATTAAATATATAAATATAAATAAATAAATAAATAAAAATAAATATAAATTAAAATACATAGTCATTACACTGAAACGAAAAACTCTTGCCTCTATCTACTTATATAAATTCTTCTATTTCTTCTGCCGGCTATGTGCATTACCTTGGACTGTACCTCGACAAGAGAGAATTGCCTGGAATCCTGACACTTGTAACAAATCGAACTAAACTAATGATACAAGCTGCTAGCCACATTATTTGATCACTGATCAAAACTAACACTTCACAATAAAAGACTTATTATAAACGTCTAGGAACTCGTAACTTAAATATACATAAAGATCTCAAAATTCCTTTAATATCTAAATTGCTAAATCTCCTTACAACCAATTTCACAATAGCTTATCAACTCATCCTAAACCTTAGCAGCTGACTTGTCCTCAGCCACTATTCCTTCCAACTCTCGAAGCCGTATTTGGCACCGCGATCACCTGGATGACTAATAGTGGATTTATGCCAATACCGCACCTGGCATATTTACTAACTTTATCATTAAGTAGAGTGTAAGTGACAAATAAAAAGTAAAAAAAAAATATATATATATTTTAACTAATGAAAGAGAAAGTAGGTGAATGTATCACACCAGATTTTTTTATTTAAATTTGTTAAACACTAACGATTTTATTATTATTCTAACGGCTATTATTATTCTAAAATGAAGACGTAAATAGTGTGGAATGTTTTATACGAGCTATATCCAACTAATCTGTGTATACTAAGCAGATGGCATCATATAATCCATTTTATACAATTCTATTTGATACAGTGTTGGTATTATCAACCTGTCAGTTAAAGATAATAATATGGTTAAAGTAAAAAAATCTTCAAGTAAAAAAGTTATAAAGAATATATAATCACCATTTCGTTAAACTAGGCATCCTTAAAAATTTTGATTTAATTTACAATCATTTTAGTTAGAAAACATTAAATTTATATAAGTGGAGAATTAACTAGAAAACATATCTTCATGAATATCTAATTTACTTTTGAGGGGAGGGGGGATTTTTACTTATATTTAATATGTTTTACAGACTTATGTAACGCTCATGTTTTTTTATTTTAATTTATTCAAGTTTTTATTTTTTTGTTAGAGACAAAAATCATAGATTTTACAGTAAATGCTCAGGGTTCAAGGATTTGCAGGCATCAGGCATTGATGCCTGATGATGAACTTGTCTTAAATTTCAATGTGTTTTCTGTATTCCCTAGCCCAGTGCCACAATAGACCCTTAGGGATCGCGGTGGCGTAGGCTAAAGAGCCAACCCTCATAGAATCTAATCCCCTAGGCCAGAGGCAGATGAAAAAGGTTGTTAATAGTCTTGCGGCTATAAGGACGTCTGTTGAACATCTTACTGGCCACTGTAGACTTAACATGCATCGAAAGCAAATTTAAGCATATATCGAAAGATATTTTATTCTCACACATATACAGATCATTCGCTAAAAACTTCTATAGTCTTGTATCTCTTATAGCCTTCAATATTATACAAAATTGCTAAAATATACACTCTAATGAAAATGCACTTTACTTTTGAAGTAAACTTTAAACTTAAAAGATTTCTTAAGAGATTTCTCCCACATACCTACTATTTAATAATAAAATCCTACTTAACCGACAGATATTTTTCCAAGTTAATCAGGGTACCGCCCTTTCTCCAATACTTCCTATACTCGCTGGAGTTCCTCAAGGCAGCATACTTGGACCGCTCTTCTATTCCTTATATACTTCAGACATTCCAGAACATCCAAATACCGTAATATATACCTTCGCAGATGATACTACAATTCTTTCTCCAAACCTTGAACCCTTGAATGGCTATCGCTTTCTACAAGAACATATCCTTCAACTGGAATCTTGGCTCTTAAAATGGAAAATAAAAGTAAATACCCACAAAAAGTAAATACATCATATTTACTTTCTGGGTAGAAAAATCCTCCCACCGATCCACATTAACCATACTGTAATCTCTCCCGTAAATAGCGTACGTTACCTGGGTTTCCAGCTAGACAAAAGACTGATTTAGAATCCCCACACTAGGCTCAAACGACTTGAATTAAACAGACGGTTCAGACAACTCTCAAGACTACTCGACAGACGATCCAAACTCCCATTACAAAATAAAAGACTTCTCTACCTACTACTACTGAGACCTATATGGTCATATGGCTTAGAAATATGGGGAACAACCAAGCGTTCAAATTCCCATCGTATCCGGTCATTTCAATCAAAAATCCTTCGAAAAATTGTCAATGCACCCTATTATGTTGCTAACCTTACTATCCATACTGATTTAAACATTCCTTTCGTTAACCATCTAGCCAAAACTCGTTTCCTTAAAGTTCATTCATCCACAACTGCTCATCCTAAACCTTTAATTCACCAGCTTTCTTCAAACACTATTCCCGACAACCCATGCAGGCGGCTGAAGAGAAGATGGCCCCGTGACCACCTTGTAGAATAACTCAAGATAGTGGAGTGCCATCGCTGGATGTCTTCTCCAATCCACACTCCAGTTATTTAAGATTGCCATTTAACACATTTACTTGTTGCAGTGTATTTTTGCAGTTGTAAATATCAATAAAAAAATAAATAAATAAAACTTTTGAAGTATGAAATTCCAGTTCTCCGAAATACCCTAAAATCAATATTATTGGAAAAAATAACAAGCAAAAGGAACTGACCTATATACGTATCGTAAGTATACCAAATTTAAAGAAACCCAGTGGTATCTTATCTAGAAAGCTGAAACACCTATAAAGCTGCACTTCTAGCGCCCACCGATTTTCTACAGACTCGGAATATCCCAGATACAATGAAAACTTTCCCTTTCTTGTCCATCATCTGCAGACATGACAAACAAGCTACGACGAGGAAAGTTGCCAACAACTTTTGTATCGTTAATTCATTATTGGAATACTTTTTTTCTTAAATTACAAAAAAAAATTGAAGTTTTAATTTCTACTATAATTTATTACTTCTATAATAAGAGACTGAAATAATGTAACCCCCAAAAGTAAACAAATAAGGTCATGCATTTTACCTAGCTATTGATTTCCTACAATACTTGGGTATGGGTTGTTCCCAAGACTTTCCAATACTAACTAATTTTGATAATATCCACGAAGTTAGGTCGTGACGTTCACTCTGTGTATATAAACCAGGACTTCATTAAGATGAGGGCCGTCATAACCCAATAACCAGTATTATCTCTTTCTATTACGCACGCTTTCTCTCTCGGTTGTGTTGAATATTTTTTTTTTCTTCTTTTCATTTTTTTATTTTTATTTCTTCTTTGTAAGTGGAGGCTAATAATTACGTGATTGTTGTTTTGAGTGAGCACACAGCCGGACCTTCAATGTTATGATGACAATAATTATGATTTCATGACTACTTGAGCCCTCGTCAACATCCTTCTCTACATATAACTTGGGTTTCCTCTTTATCGTCCTTTATTTTCTCCCCCCTATATTTATATCTCTTTTTCCGCCTTTTCGTTTTATGTGCTCACTGAATGGTAAAATTATTATAATTTTTATTGTGTTTTGTTATATTTAAGCTTAACTAAATAAAATCGTTTACGATAAACATATGTACGTTCCATTCTAAAACTCTCAAAAATAACTATGTCATTTTATTTTTATCTTTCATGTCTAATTAGCGAATGTAGGTGGTAGGATCTCTTACAAAATATAGTTCACTTATTTAAAAAATTGTAGGGTGAAAACCTCACACATCTGTTTCTATAAACAATGTTGCATACATCAAACACATTTTTTGATACATCAAAATTTCAAAAAAAAGAAGATTCTCTTCAGAAACTGTTACAATCAATTTTTCCAGAAATAGTTTCAAATAAAAGCGATAGAGATATTTATGTGAGTAATAGTGAACAAACTTTAGAGAAAATCGTTGAAGCAATTTTTGAGAAAATTACAAAAAGCTGAAAAAAATAAACATTCAGTAAAATTGCATTTCCGGTTCATATACTACCTCAAAAAAAAAATTAATTGTCTAGTTTGGTGGTGGTACATATACCATATTCAAGTTAGAACTTGAACCCATGATTTTTGGTTTTTGAAATATTTTGTTTTCACAAATACGCACACCTACACACACACGATATAGCTAAAAACTACTTTCTTATACTCAGGAGACATCAAAACATACAATTTACATTGTAAACTGAATTTCGAAATGTGGACACTTTCGCAATACTTCCTCTTACCCAGCATTAAGAGAAAGTAAAAAAAAAAAAATAATAACGATGCTTAAGGATTGTTATTATAAATAATTTAATATTATAAGATGCAGTTTTAAAATGAAGTACTTCTAGTAAAGTATGTCAATGGTTGTTATAGAGTGCAGAAGAAGAGTAGGGCTACACTTGGCCAGCCACGACCTCAGCACAACGGGACACTTAGCAAGGACACTACACTAAGTCGTTGAACGTCGCCGAGCGGATGAAACTCTCTTTACACTAATGTCACTTATAAGTAGTATCTAACATTAGTTCGTTGTGGCCTCTCGGTCGGACTACCTTATCTGTAAACAGTTAACTGTTTAAGAAAATCGTGTATTTACACATTATATTGTAGGCAACATGACCTTTATTTGTCAATTTAAACTATAAAAAAGTTCAACAAGATTTATAACTTTCAACCTTCTTCTAGAAAATTTACATACAAGTATATAATTTTTTTTATTTTTTTTTTATGGTCCTCGTTATAGTATAAAAATGTACTAATTATACCTAATATTAAAAAAAGAAAGAAAAAGAATCTTAATATATGTAAATCAGTATATTTAAGACCGTTATACAAGTAACGAACAACACTGGTCTCTTGTCTATTAATCTGTTTATGTTGTCATATATTACACCTTATCTGTTTAGAAATGTTATATTTCACCTAGAAACCATATCCTTGATATACATATTAATTAGTAAACATATTTAAGTTAATAAAATAAGACAAAGATATAAAAATCAGATAAAGAAAACACAACAAAATACTAAATTGGAAACTTAACCTCTAATATGTGAAATAAATATAAATATAAAATAAACAATATAAAGTGGTTGTAAATATATTATTTAATACATCATATTTATAACTAGTTTAGAATATGTATGCCCTTCAACCGAGTGTTTAATGGTCTGGAACTGATCAAATCTACGTATCTGATTTCACCCACGCAAATCTATATAGAAACAAAGTTATATAATTGTGCAAGTGTTTTTATTATTAGAAAATAATAATATTATTATTAAAATGCATTATGGTCTGTCTTTATCTATTACATTTAATATTCCATCTTGCAGGAGTTTTTAATTCAATATTTCATTCAGTTAAACTCAGTGGGTATATGCTCATCCAACATTTTCAATTTTGATGCAGGCCCATAAAGTTAGATATAATTTTCGCTTATTTTCTTACAATTTTCACCACTATTTGATTCTTTGGCAACGATAAACTTTATCTGGAGAAACCTGCCCATGGTGTGACTCAAAAAAAAAAAAAAAAAAATGAACACCTATCCGACAATGACTCATTTTTATATTCTTTATTATATTAATTAAAAAAAGAATATAGTCAACATAGCAGATTTTCTAATTTGAGTTTTTACCGAAACTCAAGATTAATGGTCTCCCGATTTTAAAAAAGATATTTCTAGCATTTGGTCTGTAAGTATTTGTTTGAACGCAATATCCCAAAATCGAAAAAAATCACACGAACCTCAAACGTATTTTCCATTTACGTTGCTCCACATAAAGTTTTTGGTCGAAAATTCATCAATCAAAAGTGTGACTTCCCTGAATAGTTTCTCCCTTTTTTTGCGATAATTTTTTTTTTATATATATAATTTAAGGCGGGTCATTAGCGCCCGAAGCCTCCTCAGTGCACTGTCCGCCTCCGGACCGTGTATTCTCGTTTCAAACAACACTGTCCATCACCGGACAGTGAACTGTAGAGGCTCCTAGGAAGAAAAAAATCTAAGGGTAGCACAGCTGGACTCGAACCCGGGTCCTCCACGTGGAAGTCCAGTATGCTAGCCACTTAGCTATTCCCTTCCCTTGATTACAAAGTTACATTATATAAATCGTTATCTGGTTAGCTGCAATTTATAGCTCATTAATAAAATGTTAGTCAGTTGAATTTTTTACTCATATTAATAAAATGGAGTGCGGGTGACAAAGAAAACCGTATTGCTGTAATGGTTCTTCACAAAGTGGTCAAATCAGCTTCACAGCTTTTTTTGAAACTCATCATCCTCTGGGTATTACGCATCTGTTTGTTTATCGTACCACTAATAGGAAACGAATTCATCTCTTTCAGCGACTGTCACCGTTCTTGCGTCCTCGTACAGAAAATATAATTAGTAGGTTTATGTAAATTGGTGTAGGAAACGTAATTAAAGCTGTGGCAGCACTTATCAGAAGAAACCTTTTTAAGCAACACAGAAAAATTTATGTCGAGAATGATAAAAGCGACCTGGGGATGGGTGCTTATCGTAGAATCACAGGCACTTATAAACCCAGGTCAGACACTTACACCTGCTGTAAATCAAATTAGACAGGGCAGATCTTAATGTTCTTGTTGAACCACTTCGTACACGACACATTGTTTACATAACGACGGAAAATGTTCAGCGTAGAGCCAAACTTAACCGCCAAAATGGTAGGGTATATACACTTTGTTTTTATAAAATATAAGCATGACATTGAAGCTTTTATAGTATCAAATTTTCGAAATTGAGTTTTTAACGATTAAACACATTTTAAGAGACCTTCATAGCGATATCTCGCGTTGGTCTAGTGGCTAACGTATTTGATTTAGTGGGAGAATTTTTTTGGTTCGATACCCGTTTTAGCAAGACGGTATTGACTCTGTATTGATCGTGAGAAAAAGTGGGGAGCTACAGTTAGTAGTGAACCTAGGTAGCGACAGCCTGAAAAAAAAAAATGGCGGTGATAACCGCGGCCCGAATCGCCGTTTGGCAGACGTTAGTCCTTATGGGACAATAGCTGTAGAGGCTCCTAGGAAGAAAAATCTAAGGGCAGCACAGCTGGCGGTGGGAGTCCAGCACGCTAACCCTTCCCCGTGCTAACGCTAGCTATTCCCTTCCCCTCGATTTTCTTGAAAATGACTCCAATGAACCCAACTGTACAAAGAAATATATTTGGAAAACTTTTTCAGGAAGTTATTTTTGAAGAATTCAGTGGGTGCTGCAATTTTCCACTTCAATACCACGAACGATCCTATTAGCTATATCTTATTGATTTATATTAAAAGGTAATGCTAGGAATAGTTTGAAGAAAATAGATTAATCGGAATCATGAGTTTATGAGGTTTTCCCAATTTTCTCAAAAACGACCACAACGATTTTCTTTAAACTTGATATCTATTTTTCCAGAAAAAAAGAAGAAGATTTCTGGGTGGATTCGGCGGGAATTAAGACGTTTTGTTTATTTCTAATTCAACAGGCATTATTTTAGGATTGATAGTATGCAGTACAATGTGTCATCGCGTTGTTGACGCCATCGCATTCTCCCTTGAGAAGAAGGAAGGTTGCTCGGGTGTTATCCTCGATGTGAGGTAAGCCTTCGATAGATTTTGGCACCTGGGTCTGCTCTGGAAACTTAAGGGCATCCTCCCGTTTACCTATTATCTTATCCTAAAGTCCTTTTGACAGACCGTTACTTCCGGGTACAAGTTGGAACCTAAGTCTCTCCTATCCATAAAGCTGAAGTGGGCGTTCCGCAAGGCAGTATGCTTGATCCCATCCTGCACACAATATATACAGCAGATATCCCAACCCATCCAGAAACTGTTCTCCTTACCTATGCAGACGACACCACAATTCTGTCCACTCATCGAGATCCAGTAATAGCACACAAAAATCTCCAAATCCATCTCTTCTCCTTAGAGAAATGGTTCAATAGGTGGAATATCAAACTAAATGAAAATAAATCACAAAATATTACATTCACCTTATGCCGCATCACTCTTCCACCAATCTATTACAATTTAATTCCTATACCCCACGCTAATATCGTCCGCTATCTAGGGTTGTTCATAGACAAAAAATTAAACTGGAACCCTCACACACGACTGAAAAGAATTGAACTCAACAGACGCTATCGATTATTGAAACGACTACTGGACAACAGATCTAAACTGTCACTAGACAATAAAAGACTGATTTATACCTCAATATTTAAACCCATCTGGACGTACGGCATTGAGCTATGGGGTTCAACAAAACGTTCCAACCACCAAAGACTACAATCTCTTCAATCCAAAATCCTTCGTACCATGTTAATGCTCCTTTCTATGTTTCCACCCTAACCATACATAAACATCTTCAAATTCCTTTCGTCAATCTAGTCGTCCGAACCTATATACAAAATTCCATCAATCTCTGCAATACCATTCTAATCCTTTAGTCCGCCACCTATCCTCCCGCACTATTCCCGATAACCCTCCCAGGCGTTTAAAACGCTAGTGACCTCGCGATTTCCTTTCTTCAAGCGATGAGAGCATCTAGCTCAGCTTATAGGGAGTGCTACCGCTGGGTAGCTTCTCTCCTCGGAGAATGCGTGTGCGCGAGTGCGTGCATGTTTATGTAGAGTGCAATGCTAGTCCTATCAGTGTTACTTATAGCGTAGAAAACGCTGGTGTAACAATCAATAAAAAATTAAAAAAAAAAAAAAAAAAAGATAGTAGGCAGATAGTAGATGTTTGGAAAATTCTAAATTTCACTTAAAAGGGGGATATGGGCAAAAGACATTTCTTCAGGAATTCAAACGTCTCTGGATATTGACCTAACTTGAACTACCCTCATCCGTATATCTTCAGCAACTTTCAGAATTCAGATAAAAGTGCTGTTGCATCTATTTGGGTTTAGCCCATTCTTTAGGCGAATATTCAATTTTACACAAGTCGCTTATAATTTCAGTTTTGTATGCCAGGTAAACTGAATAGTGAACAGTCAAACTAGCAATATAAAATATAAAAATAATTTACATTTTTTCGCATTTATTTTTTTAAAAAGCACCAATGCAATGGACGAAGGAAATATTACAAAGAGAAATATGAACATGACAAAAAAGAAAGGAAAAGAAACAATTAATGATACATTAAAACAATTCAAGATATTTGTGGTGTGCTTTGTTCATCACTATTTAGAATGCTTGTTTTTTCAAACTGATATAAATGTAAATCTCTCATGTTTAATTTAAAAGAGTTTATAGTGAATAATAGTGCATAAATTAAAATATAGCTCCCTAATGTTGCCTCATTAATGACCCCTTAATTACTTTAATAACTTGTTTTGTAATCTTGGTCATTTATCCAATGACTTTTCTTAAATGATTTCCGTTTTAGTTTATACAGAATTTAAATTGAATTTAACCAATTTAATATAAATAATGAAACAAAAGATTAATATGGAATCTTAGAAATCAAAAATGATTAAAATAAATAATAATTGAAAAGATAATCTTAAGTAATTGGAAGAAACATCAAACGAAAACAATAATAAAAATGTTAACTATATATCTGTTAGTGATGACCTCGATTCAAGTCAATCAGTAAGTAAGAACACCTGAGAACGCATCCACCATTTAGCTCATCCAATTATTATAAAATCGATTCACTAACTTATTAGACTTGTTAACTGTTTCTTTTTATAAGTGGGACAAAACTTTGATTGGCTTTAAGACGAATATCTTTCTTCTTCTATTTCTGATTATATTTAATTAATAGTTGAAACAACTTGAAAACTTATTTGAAATACATAATTTATTTTTATTTAAACAAAAAAATGTAAACTGCTGTTAATTTCGGTAATCTATAGAAATTAAAATAAGAGGTTTGTTGAAAGAAAATTGTTGGGGCTATTTTGGAGAAAATTATAAAAACACTAAAATTCCTTCATTAAAGTAGTTCTTCCGGTTGACCGTTTGTAACTGACCAAAACTTTATTGCAGAGTCTTCTCGTAGGACTTAAAAGAAATATAAACTTTAACAACTTTTTCGAACTTCGGCATTTCATCTCAAAACAAGTTACTAAACTCTTGAGTGCTCTGTACGAGTCTGTGTTATCAAACTGTTTAGTAAAACAACCACTTGATAAACGAGCTCACGATATTGGTCGATGATTACAAAATGTGGAAGGCTTTATGGAAAAAAAACTCTTGAGACATTCCAGCTCGGCGGATCCAATTGCTACAATAATATAATTTTGCTTAACTTTTAACGTAATGTTATACAACCTTCCTGAAGGTAGCCTTGCCGGTTTCATTAGCCAACATGCTCTTAGTGGTTTACTTTACGTTCTTACCAGTATTTTTATCTTTTTTTAAAAGTTTTAACTCTTGAATTTTAAATATAATATTTAACACGCAAGTAAAGTCTTACTATGACTCTCGTTTAGTTGCTACAAACTTGCGTTCGAGTGTGCAAACCTGAACTCGAATGTTTAAAAGGGGTACATTACTCTCTTGTCACATATACAATTTTTTTTTGGGGGCCATGTTTTTAAATAATATAAAACCTAAAGAAAACGGAAGTGTAAAAATTTAAAAATAGCAATCAGATGTATTGTTAAATTTATTAGATTATCAGAGATATGTTGTGGTGGAACCACCACCTAAACAATTTATTAGATTACCTAATAATTTTCAATTATTCAAACAGAAATCTATTATGTACAACGTATTGCTTGGAAAAACGGATTTTCCAACACTATTCAACTATAAATTTACAGCATAGTTCTTGTATAAACTAATTTACAGAATATTGTGTGTTTGGTAAAGAGGAAGCTGGCAATATTGCAGAGTTAAGTGGTTATGTTTAATATGGGAGTTAAATACACCTTATCTTTATAGGCTGGTATAGAGTACAAGAAGATAGTGTTATATTAGTTTTAGAAATACTTGGTGTAGTAGAATATATAAAATCTTATAAATAGTATAGTTTATCTTTAATGTTAAATTAAAGAAAATTGGATTATTTGAAGCATGATCTAGATTGAATTATTTAAATAAGATAAAATTTATTAATTAATTCTAAGGACTATTAACCGTTGTAAGAGAAATTATTGCTCTCGTGTTAAATTTTCAGAACTGAGTTCTTATCGGACATGTTTTGATGATCCCCTGATACAATACACATGCTTTTAGCGAAGGGTCTGCGGTTATTGGAGGGGGGAGAGATAGCACGAAAGTTTCTGCCAAAAATCATTAATCGGAAAGAGAAGATCGAAAGATGCTAATTTACTGATTTTTTTTTTTTTTTGAGTTTTCACGATTTTCTTGAAAACCTTTCAAACGATATTATTTAAACTTCGCATCTATCTAAATATATAAATGCTTACCACTTTGACTTATAATATTTTTTCAGGAAAATAAGGCTTTCTGGGGGATCTGTATAAACATAACTTTAAGTTATCTTAAAAGTACCAATTCCCGTACAGTGTATGGTTTTACTATTGTAATAGCAGAGAGAGACAAAATGACAGGACCACTCTCTCGGACTGGAGTGGGACAAACCACCTAAATACAGCGACGGGAAACCGATAGGAGAGCAGTTCATACTACTGAGCTCATACAGCAATCACTACGTGTCATTACCCTTTACCAGTCTACCATACTCTATCATTTCAAGTGCAAAGTCCAGGCAGTCAGTGTCATTTATTATATGTCTATAGATTTTCGGGTATTGGTCAATGATTTGTATTAGGGGAAAATCTTTTTGGGTATACGGAACGTTAAACTTATGGCCCATAGTAAATGAGTTTATAATATCTTCTGGAAACTTAGTATTGGTCAGATTAATAAACCAATCATTATTGACGTTTTTTATATTCTATATAGTTTTACTTTAGTTATATAGTTTTTTATACTCTATATAGTTTTTTATATTCTATTATAGTCATTTATTATATTATACAGTGTTAAACATATTTAGTTAATTCATTTCTAGACCATTTCTCTCCTTCAACAACCCCATTATACTATCTACTAATATCAATGTGCATTAAAAGCATTCTAGAAGTCCAAATTTTAAGAAAATAAGTTAAACCAAGTGTGCCTTTACTGAATAGTTTTTTGGAATTTCTGAGTCTTCTCCAAAACGGCTACGACGATGTCTTTAAAGTGATTTTTAAGTTGGAAGGAATGTTGATTTTTCTTTCGCCACGTTATCAACACCTTACACTTGTTATTATGCGTTTGTAAGTGTACTCTAACCCTTTTCTTTGATACCCTGAATTCAAAGATAGTTCAGCAAACTCAGGTTACGGAGTTATCTTCGATTTTGATAATGATTTATTAAAATGGTACTTTTGCCAATTTTTTTCTGGGAAAATCGCAAAAAAAAGAAAGAAAAATGAACAATTCATTCAGTAAAGTGGTATTTCCGGTTGAGGAGAGTTGTAATCATGACAAATTCTGCAAAAGCAATCCGTTGTTAGGCCTATGCAATACATATGCTGCTAAAATTTTTGTTTGGAAAGATATTAATGTTAAGCTTCTTTAACAGCGACTTTTATAATTTCCTGTCAGCAGTGCTAAATAAAAATAACCAATAACAAAAAAAATGTATGTCTATTTCCCAGATAAAACAAAACGGAATATCAAGTATGAGCTTCTTGCAAATTTTCATTTTTGAGTTGAGCTGTTTTATCAAAGTTTAAACAAAGTTTATTACTTTCTCTTCCACGCAATACTCTTCACGCGTGCAATAAGAGCCATGTATACAAAGTGTTTAATAAGACAATTGTTTTTATCATCGTAAACCTACGACTGTGACTATGACATGTTTTTACAAAATAGATCAACATGAATAAAAATTTAATAAATTTGAGCCAAATGTTAAATGTTTGTGTATTTTTTTTTTTTTTAATATATAAAATGTTGAAAGAATTGAGAAAACTCTTCTTAGAAGGAATAAACAGAGAACGTGCAACTCCTGTTTTGGACTTTTCAAGGAGAAGTGGTCACGCCACAATCCTTCGACAAATAAGAGGCACATTGCTGTGTTTACCTCCTTACATTCAACATACAATGGTATTCTATTTTGTATAGCATATTATATTTCTTAGATTAGTAAACATTTAGCAACAAAAACATCTGTTACAAATGAATTTAAAATTTATTAAACAAAGCGGCCTTATTGGTGATGATTCGAATCACAAAATGTAATAATACAAGCATGACAATTATGCAATTCTATAATAAGTGCATTACGAAAAAGTTATAAATAAATTATGCCTTTTAGAAAGCCGAATAATTTTTCTAAAACCGTGGACTAATGTTCCACTATACTCCAGCAGACTGAATGATGAATGTTGCACTTACTCCCTCCTTAGTGAGTAACAAACTTTCTCCTATTGCTGTCAGGAAACGATTGCAATCGTTTCAATTAAGGTGAGGTGTCGTGTGTCAGAAAAAGGGGGTTTGTGGAATTGATCAGTGTTTTTGTGTATGTGAGTTGTAATCAGCATCACTCAAAAACAAAAATTGCAGAAAGTTCGAACTTGATATTTAGTTTAGGTTATATTAGATAAGCCAATAGAAAATTTTGGTTAATATGTACATACTTTCTTCACAGAAAGAAGAAACAGCAACTGTTGTTACGGATATCCCAGCCTAACAATACTAACTCCACTTATATTGACACCTTCAACAGTTGAAGTGTGCAACTGCTTGAGTTTAGTGAACCCACAGACAAATTCTAACTCACCAATACTAATTCACACTCACACTCACTACTATAGACCTAACAGACCACTAAATTCTATACGAACAAACTAATATCTAAGGAAGTTACAGCTGATCTTTCAGGTCGCAGTAGATATGACTTGTTTGACCCTTCCTCTTTGACAAACACCCAACATTCCTGGATACATGCCATCTTCAGGACTCCTGTGTACCTTAGAAGTTTTCAACTGAAGAATTTCTAACTCCATAATTAAGTGCTCCAAACTACTGAACTTCACACATGTAAAGATAATGCATGCACTTAGATGGGCTCAAGGGCCAATCACTACAGATGTTGATACACAAAAAAAAAAAAAAGAAAAAAAAAAAAAGAAGCCAAACACAAACTCATAAAAAGCAAATCATTTGATAATACAGCAACAACTATAAAATAAATATTACAATTAGTAATTAAAAAATAGAAAAATTATAATTAATAAAAAAGCAAAGTTATTCCTTTATTTTTCTTATTTATTCTAAACAAACGAAACGGTTTCAGAAAAAAAATCAAATATTTAACATGTGAACGAAGACACTTAGCCACTCTCATTCTTGACGCACCCTCTAAGCGAGCAATATCAGTGTTCTAAGTCATGCAGAAGATTCTACATCCCTACTAATCAAATAAATAACTTTAAAACCTTGAAGGAAAGCAAAATTCAAAACTTTTAGGATTGACCGCATAGATAAACTCTACTAGATTGCGGCTGACAAACATTTGTTCTTTTTATCTATTTGTGTGCTATGCAACTAAAAGGTGGTACACGTGTAAAGCTAGTGCAGAAGTTTTGAATACAGATATAACACGGGTCGTGACTATCCTACAACGAGTATATAAACCGCAAACCAGTGCACATCTTGTTCCATACAAATATACACATAAACTTTTGTCAATTCTTGTCCACATTAATGATATTACGGCTTATCTCAAATAAATATCTTATTAGATTTTTGGTTCTTATTTGTCTTTGTTGACTGAAGTTACGAAATGTCATAAAAAAAAAAAAAAATCAACTTCTTTTTATTAATAAATAATGATATGAAAAATGAGTTTTGAACACGGTAAAAAATTAAACTATTTTATGATAAAATTCAACAGTTCACCGCCACGTAATCATTGTCGCTCAATTAAGGCTGAATGTTTGCTGATTGCTAGCATTCCATCTGAAAACCTGGGACACTCAATCTGGCGAGGATAAGGATAAAAAAACTGAAATGGAAAAGCAATTAATACTTCCTGTTTTACGAATTTCACTTGGAAAGTTTAGTAATAATTTTTATTCTTACTAAAGTCTGCAAGATGAAAAAAAGACTAACTACTGAATATGTGAAATTCTCAGACAGTGAATCTTTAACTATGCAATGATTTCTCAGTTTCTTGTCATATTTTTGGTACTGTTTGGACTGTGTCAAAAGATGAATTAGAGACAGATTGGAGGTTCTATAGCGACTCATTTCCCTGACAATTGGTGAGCATTATACAGCAGAATCATAATGTTATATTAACTAAAAAATTTTACATTTACGTCTCAGAACAATTAAAATGTCATCAGTTAGACGAGAGTAGTTGAAACTCTCTAAACTATTAACAAAAAAAAAGACTTTTGGATTTCCGCTGGTCTGGTAGAGCAAATGATTCTACTACTCAATTATTGAACCCATAAATCGTGACAACGGTCTTGCTAAGGAGCTTCAATAAATTTATATTGTAAATTATTAATACAGTTATCTGGGGCAACATATTTTAAATTGGGCACTTCTCTGGTAACTAAATCTGGCACCACATTGAAACCGGTGTTGTTAGACCAAATCTCGAGGAGATAGAAGAATGCTTCTATCGTTAAATAGCAATTTACCTTCTTCAGAACGGTTTTGTAATGACATAAGTCTCCCAGAGGAGGGAAGTGGAAAGAATGTTTGGGTGAGTTTGATCGAGATAAACCCACAAATCAATCTTCCGCAAATATGCCATGTCATTAACAGTAGGAAAGAAGGCATCAAGACCTGTTTCTTTGAGCTAGAACTGAAGTTGTTGTCATTTTACGGTATGGCTAACACAAAAATATATATTGGATAAATGGTGGATTAAAGTGGTTTTAGAAGCACGGAATGAGATGATGAATATGATGACATGCTGGTACAAAATTCTAAAAAACTTCCTAAATTTTCTTGGCCTATTTACGCACATAGGAGAGTAAGTGAAGTATGTAAATTAACGCCAATTTTTTACCTAGACGGGCTTTTCGTCCAACTATCGATTAAGTAGATAGAGTGAGTAAAATGGGCTAGATAAAGAAAGATAAAACTATCCGTACTTAAACCTATACATAAAACAAATGTAATTGTATCATTAATGTAACCATATGTTAATTTAGGTTTAAAGTAACTGACTTCTAAATTATAGGACAGATAGTAGCGAGCCAGTGGGATGGTTAGCCATTTCTGTAACACCAAGAGGTCAATAGATAAAGGTTTATGTGAAGGGAGGGGGAGCTGAATTATTTGTCCATCCGCAAGAACAGTAAATTTAATTCCATGGATCGAAGCCACTTGTAGAATCGAATATTTTTAACATTTCTGGAGAATGTTTTTAAAAATTTATAACGTTAATCGTCTAGTGAAGAACGGTAATAGATATTTATCAAGTGTAATTATGGAAATGAGAAAGCGCCTTTCAGCACATTGGCTACCAGCGCTCAGTATATAAACAATAAATCAGTATCAAAAATTAGTTAATTTCTCAAAAGATTATAGGATGAAATTAAATAAAAAAAAAAAATTATTAAAAAAGAGAACAAAAAATCTTAATTATTTCCCGTAATACTACTTAGAGCAATTAGTAAGTAAAAAAAAATAGATAGAAATAAGAAACTAAACGCGCTGGGTGTGGCTGTTGGACATTTGATGGGCTTCGTCAATGATACTGAAGACAGGCGGACTAACTAATCCTCAAGAGGACTTTCAGGCGGAGTCGTCAGACGAGCACCGCTAGTTCGTCAGCATATTTTTTAATACCCGCCGCATTCTAACCATCCTAAACACCTACCCAACCTTCTTCATCTATACTTCATAATTACAACAACAGAGGGAACACGTATTCTCTCTCACTCCTGTTTAAATACTAGACTCAATTAAAAAATAGTCCCCTTTGCCCGTTACCTTGTTGATAAGAGAAGTTAATCCCCGGCCGAGAACAAATATAAACCATTTTTATAATTTATTTATTATGTAAATCTTTAAGATTTAAATCTAGACAGACTGAGAACATTACAAATAAGATTTTTTTTTTTTTTTAATAATCTTTGTATTTTTTTAATCATTCTTTTTAAATTTATTAATTTTTTTTTAATAAAAAAAAATATCTAAAATTTGTTTACAACTTCTGAATAATGCAGCGTTAAGTGGGATATGTCAATTTAGAAAAAAAGAATTAAATTAATGTGTCCATATAAGATGGAACTTGAATGATGACAGAATTACATAATTAAAATGGAGAAGATTAATAAATTTGAACTACCATCTCTGTAATATTATACTTAAAAATTTAGTTATTAATATTAATTAAAACATTATTTTAAATTTAATATTATATAATATATACACAAGTAAGTCTACAAGTAGGTTTATTTATTTATTTTTAATATTAATAATAATATAAGAGGAAGTAAATATTTTCAGACAAGGCGTCAATGTATGCGCTTATTTCTCTTGCTACTGTTAAGACGAAATATTGTGATGTATCAAATTTACTATATCGAATTTTCACCGGAAATATGCGTTTCGAGAAAAAAATGATTTTTAGAAAATGATCTGTGTGTGTGTGTGTGTGTGTGTGTGTGTCTGTGTGTGCATTTCTCGATGTGGCGAGTGTATGTATGTGAATAGCATAGCTCAAAAACGAAAAATCGCCAAGTCTCTAACTTGACATTACGTCTGGGTTTCACTTTGGGATGTCACAGGTAGTTAGTTATCTCTCAAAATTTCTTAGCCGGAAATACCACTTAAATGAATAGGCTGTCTTGAAATGACTTTCATTTGAAATTTTTTTTAGGAAAGTTCATTTAATATGGGTTTTTGAGGGGGACGGAGTCTTGCTTTTCTGTAAAGTTTTATTTTAGGTTATTATACGATTCTAGCCTTTATAATATAATATATAAATTAAAATTAAATATGTTGCTAAAATTCCAAGTTTGAAAATAATTGGTTGATTCGAATTATGACTTTACTGAATAGTTTTCCTTTTTCAGTTTTCTGGGATTTTTGCCATAAAGGCTCCATCAGGTTTAATTGTTTGTAACTTTCTTGTGAAAAAGTAGATGTTACAGGGGTTCTGGGGAAGCTGCCATTTCCCTCAAAAAAAGTCGATTTATTAAGTTTTCATCCACTGCAGTAAATGTGCATTCTAAGTAAATTGTATTAAGATAAAGTGGTGTGAATGTTTCGCAGTAATCCAAATCTTCAAGCAATAATTAGCCATTTTCTTAAATTAATTTGTAATAGTATATGAAGTTAGGAATAACCTTATAATAAATATGTGGTTGGGCCCATAGTGGTGGAGATAGTATCTGAGAAAGGTGTCTATCTCAGCCTGCTTCTTTTTCTTGTACTGACCGGTTTCAGGATCTTCTTCCATCATCTGAGTGTGGTTTAACAAGAACGATGTTGAAATGAGTCACAAGTTACATGGACTTGGAGATTATGTGTTTGTATTCCATGTAAACTTGTTTTAGAACTATGTTCATACAGACACACACACACGCGCACACAAAATATACATACATACATACATAACCAACATATATAACACACATATTTATATAATATGCTAGCAACCCGACCACGCTTCGCTGTGGCTCAGTCTGATTTTTAGGCTTAACCATGCGTGATTTTGATATTCTGTTGCGTTGCTTTGGAATACCCTGTCTACTAATTCTTCTTTTCAATGTACAATGTTGCAGAAATTAGATGGGAAGGTGATTTTTCCCGTTTCCGTATTTGTAGAAGCAGTGCCGTTACCGAGTTTGAGTAATTGTCTTGAAAATATGGCAGCTGTCGGATCGTTTTGAAGTTGAACTCTCTTATTCGTTGTTAAATTAATTTTTTTTTACTGTGCTCCAAAGAGTTGAATATTTCAAGCAGGCATACAATTTCATCAGCTGGTGCTGAGCGAGGTATCACTGGAAGCTTTTGCCTGAAGTCCCCGGCTAGTAACACCAAAGCTCCACCAAATGGAACCTGATTAATTCGCAAATCTTTCAATGTATGGTCTAATGCTTCCGATGACGTCTTATAAGCCATTGTACATTCATCCCATACAATGATTTTGCACGTCCGAAGAACATTTCCCATTCCTGATAATTTAGAAATGTTACATGTTGGGTTTTTGGAGAAGTGCATGTTTAAGTCATGATAGTTTAAGAGCTGAATGGGCTGTTCTACATCCTTCCATCAACGTAGCAGCAATACCTGAAGAAGCAAGTGCTAACGCAATATGGCCGTGTGAACGGATTTTAGCTCGGAATTTCCCGTTACTTATAAGTAATGGAGGTTCAGAGAGTGAGCCACCATCGCCACGCGTCTGAGTCTGTCTATTTCTGTCAACCTCGCGAAACGCTCAGAGAAGTTTCCGTTTCCGTGGGAACTTCGGAGTAAAAAGTATATATAAACACTTTTATATAGAAATGCAACGTTGTGTAAAAATTTCAAGTCAATCCATCGACTACTTTTCGAGTTTTGCGGACACAAACATACGTATGCTGAATTTTTATATATATCGATACATATATAAGCTAAAAACATTCTCTTCTTACTCGGGAAGATCGAGGAAAACTCAATTTTGAAAATTTAATACGATTGCGCAACCCTGCTCTTTTTAGCAGTACTAAAAAAATAAAAATGCGAAGTTATTTTACGAGGAATTTAATTAACTTTAAACCTAATAGCGAAGTAGGTACAACAATAAACGGTCCTTTCACTTCTTTCAATTATACTAATCCATAAATGTAATGCTCAAAGTACAAAAAAGGTTCAACACTTCAAACTAATCAAACATTTGAGGCTGTTCACCCGAGAACACCTTACTTTTACTCATTAAAACAAACTAAAATATAATTACTGAAAGCAATGCATTAAATAATGTTCCTGTTTTACTTTCCTTACATACAATTATTCCTATCTCTTGGTTTTTCCTCCATTAAGGAAAAGTGTAATGTAATACGCCTTTCACTAATCGAGGGGAAAGAACCCTAAGTAGCTTTTTCTTATATGTATATTATACAAACATTAGCTAATTAGTGATTAATGACGTTATTTTGTAGTGAAATTTATTTTATGTTAAAATAACATGAGTTAATGTAAAATTAATTTTTTTTTGTTACTTTATTTTTTGGACATTTAATAACTAAGTAAATGGAAAATTTTCTAAAATACTTCGATTTTCACTTTCTCTTACACCTAGTAAGGGGAAGTATTGTAATCGTGTCAAATTTTCGATATTGAGTTTTCACCGCAAATATCGTTTTGAGGCCCCCTGAGTCCAAAAAAGTGGTTTTTAGCAAATAGTCTGTGCGTGTGTGTATGTCTCTATGTGAACAGCATAGCTCAAAAACGAAAAACCGTAGAAAGTTGAAACTTGATATTCCGTTCAGGTATCACCATGGCATCTGACAGTGGGTCATCTGTCAAAATTCCTAACCGGAAATACCACTTTACTTGTTTTTTTTTTTTTTTTTTTTTTTTTTTTTTACTTTTTTGCATTTTTCTCAAAAATGGCTCCGACGATTTTCTTCAAACTAAGTATATCAACTACACATACAAAGGAGCTACAACTTTTATTTGAAATGTTTCTCTGGAAAAATTCATTTAAGGGCAGTTATGGGGAGGGGTGGGGCTAGGTTTTCATTTAAAGTGCTATTTCAGTTTATTAAATAATTCTCACATCCAAAAAAAAATTAATTAGAAATAAACTAGATGACCAAAATTCCAAGTTTCTAGAAAATTAATAAACCGGCATTGCGCTTTTACAGGACAGTTTTTCAGTTTTTGACGAATTTAATTAAATTTGGTACACAAATTATAAAATTTGTCAATTATAGCTTTGAGAAAGTTGTGTGAGTGTTTCAAACCAGATTTTTTTATTTATGAATTTAATTTAGTTATTTTTTAAAAACGGCCTTACAATACAATTTTGTATTGACATTCTCTACATTCTCGTTTGTTATTACCATTTCTAGTCAATTCCATTTTATTTTATATTATTTTGGCAATTTTATCCAAACTTTAAAATTTGATTACTGAACTCTGGGGATTAAAAAGATCTATTTTGAGAATTCAATCTCTTACTGCAATGCTTGTTATTTTAACTGATACATTTTCTTTAGACTTTATAACGTTTACAAACGTTTAGTTGGGCTTGCCTTATGTTAAATAAAGACGTTGGGGGGTGATATTTTTGTTTATCTGAATGTAACTAGTATGACAGCGTCTCTGTTTAAACCCCTTGGTAAAGTTAGTAATTCAGCTCCCCTTGAACCATGTAATTTTTTTTTTTTTCAGAATAATATTTGAAATAGAAGTGATAAATTTATATCTAGCAATAAGGTTTCCCAAATTTAAAGAAAACAGATGGAGCCCTTTTACAAGAAATTCCAAAAAAATAATATTCTGTGGCGGCAGAACTATATCTTTTTATATTCAAATAGCACTTTAAAGGGAGGTTTAACGTTGCAAGGGTGTGTATAACTCCAGAGTCGTCATTTATTCGGATAGCCAGGCTGCTCTGCGGGCAATTGACTCGTGGGATCAGCTCAAGGCTGGTGTGGGACTGCCTAGGTGCACTCAGGGAAATTAGTAGCCATAATAAGGTCTTCCTGGTTTGGGTATCTGGGCACTCGGGTTACAGAGGCAATGAGGCGGCGGACCGCCTGGCCCGAGAGGGTTCAATGAGAGCAACTTATCGGGCCGGAGCCGTTCTGTGGCGTCTCAAGATGCCTCAAGAGTGCATACATCAAGGCATGGATGCAGGACCGATCAAGGGAATGGTGGGTAAAAACTTCAGGCCAGAGGCAGGCGAAAATGTTTATCCATAGCCACTCGCCCAAGCTAACTGCGGAATTACTCCAATTAGGCCGGGCGGCCATAAGGATAGCAGTTGGCGATCTCACTGGCCATTGTAGATTAAATAAGCACATGCATCGCATGGGCCTGGCAACGGATAGCCTGTGTAGGTTTTGTCAGGATGAAGGGGAGACGGCACTGCACTGACGGTATGTCAGTGCGAGGGGCTGGTCTGGCTAAGGTACCGTCTCTTTGGTAAAGAGAAGTTGGTGCCAACAAGCCTCAGCCAGGGCCCTCTCTCGGACCTATTAAGTCTTTTAAGGCAAGCAGGACTCGAGAGAGTGCTCTGATAGCAGGTGCTCTGATTGACCACCGGGGAGCCCCTCCCCAATTCCACAGTCTGGCTAAGGACAGGATAGGGGGAGGATCTCCTACTAGGGGGTGCCACAATAGATCCTTGGGGTGTCGCGGTGGCGTAGGCTGAAGAGCCAATTCCCCCGTTAGAATCTAATCTAATCTAACGTTGCATTTTCCCTAGTACATCCCAAAAACCAATTTATCTTGGAAAATGATTGAAGTAAAAGTGATGGCAAAATTTTACGAAGATTGTTGGCTCCTTTTTGTTTGTGAAAAATGCGAATATTGCGACTGCAATATCTAAACAGAACCTCAATTTTGAGAATTGAAGTTTTTGAGATATTTTGTTAACACAAATAAGACCATTATTGATTTTCGTACTACTGGGAGGGAGGACCATGAAACATGTATTTCCGGTAATAATGTAATTTCGATTATTTAACACGATCGCAGTAATTCCGCTTAGCAACAGTTTAAAGAAAAAAAAAAGTTTACTTACTTGTGATTAAAAAGTATTCATTGTTTTTTTGTGGAATAATTATTGATGCAAAGTCGCAGAAAAAAAAAATAATAATAATTAGTGATTACGTCTTACTTCAGTTTATATGAAAACAAACGCAACTATAAAAATAGGAAAGAAATGTAGTATCAAAATGAACAAAAGAACAAGGATATGGAAAACAAAGTTAATACACATGCGATGCTAACAGTATAATACAAAGGTTTAATACATCAATCTGTTGGTGAGAGAGTAGAAGACTTCATGAACGTAAGGATGTTTAAAGTGTTGTGTGTTGGCAGGGACATTACAACAACAACAACAATAACAAGAAGGTAACAATGACTCTAGTTCGGACAGCATGCTTCTTCATTGTCTATACAGATACACTTCTCTCTTTCTAAACACACACATACATACATATCCTCTGTCAGCTCTCTCTCTATATGGACAGTTTAGCACAATCACCGTCATCTACATATTATTATTTTCACTGTTTAACTTTCCAAAATGATCACCTGTTCTTGGGTCAAAATCTAACTGGTTAAAATAATATTACCTCTTCACTATTTTCTAGAAACTATTTAATGACCAAGTTCGGCTAGTTTTCTACAACATCATACAATATTCAACAAACGCTCAGCATAATTGAATGTCAAACAGTGAACAAAGACTTAAAGCTATGGCTGATAATAATACTACTTGAAATGTACCATAAACTTCATTCTGCAACCAATTTACCATAAGTGGTAAACGAAGTGACGTAATAACTTCTAATGGTAAAACAAATGTGTTAAAAAAATTAATCCATTATTAACAGAAAAAATATGAGATAAAGAAACAAAGTATCTAATTTAGAAAACGTGAAATATCTAAATGATTGTAGTTTTATCTTTTTATGAAACGATTGATAAAAAAAAAAAGCAAGCATATTGTTAATTATGAAGAAATTTGGTGAGAATCGGCCAAGATAGAAACATTCAATGATGCCAACGTTTCGACTAGAATTTCCTGTCTTTATCAAGGTTTAATACCAAGTAGATAAAATCAAGGTTTAATATAGATAAAACACACATATTTGTTACATAAAAAAAGAAACATAAAAAAGAAACTAGTAACTTTTAATTTTCTTTGTTTATGTTTCTGCAATGTAACAAATGTGTATGTTTGAAAATTCTTTCTCCACATCTTCCAGACTATTTATATATTAAAGCCTTGATAAGGGCAGGAAACTCTGCGAAACGTTGGCATAATTGAATGTTTCTTTCTTGATCGATCCTCAAAAAATTTCTTCATAACATAATTCATCAACGGTTAATAAATTAATAATAAGCCGTGGGGTGTAAAAACCAACATGCGTGGAAAAATCAACGAAAAAAGTTCAACTGGCGAATTGTAGCTTTTGCAATTGTTCAATTCCATTCATTCCTAGGTTTGAATACATTGGACTTTACAATTACTTATTGTTAAAGAAGCCCTTCGCTCGCGCGATATAGCGCTTGCATAACATTATCAATGATTAATTTTTGAATATAATAAATAATTAATATTTTCCATTTCTTTAGATATCTAGGAATCACATTTCTATGTAAACTGCTTAATAAATCGCTTTTACTTTCCGTCCTCCAAGAAATACTGATACAAAGGTGCAGTCATAGTTAAGGTTACAATTATTATTAAAGGATAACAAAGTTGATTTTTTTCTTTTTAGGCGCGTCAAAATCTATGGTCATTGGCGCCCGGAGCCTTCTCAGTGCACTGCCGACCTCCGGACAGTGAGCTGTAGAGGCTCCTAGAAAGAAAAAATCTGACGGTAGCACAGCTGGACTCGAACCTGGGTCCTCCGCGTAGGAGTGAGTACGCTAACCACTTAGCTATTCCCTTCCCTTGATTAAAAAGTTACATTATATAAATGTTATCTAGTTAGTTGCAACTTGCACTTTATTAATAAAATGCTAGTCAGTTGAATTTTGTACTCATATCAATAAAATGGACTACGGGTGACAAGGAAGACCGCATTTTCAGAAGTGGGCAAATCAGCTTCTCAGCTTTTTTGAAACTCATCATCCTCTGGGTATTACCCATCTGTTTGTTTATAGTACACGAGAATAGGAAACGAGATCATCTCTTTAACGACTGTCACCATTCTTGCGTCCTCGTACAGAAAACGTAATTAGTACTTCATGTAAATTAGTATAAAAAACATAATTAAAGCTGTAGCAGCTCTTATCAGAAGAAACCTTTTTAAGAAACACAGAAAGATTTATGTCGAGAATGATAAAAGCGACCTGGGGAAGCGTGCTTATCGGAGAATCGCAGACACTTAAACACAGATCAGACACTTAAATCTGGGCTAAATCAAATTAGACAGGACATATCTAAATGTTCTGTTGTAGCGCTAGGTATACGACTCTTATTGACAAACATTGTTTATGTACCGACGAAAAAATGTTCAGCGTAGAGACAAACCTAACCGCCAAAATGGCGGTATATCCATTTTGTTTTTATAAAATATATGGAAAACAAAATATATATAAAAACAAAATATATTTTGTTTTTAAAAATAATGGCTATCCCCTCCATATTATACAAAAAATATTATATCAACCATCCACAGATAATGTGTTCAACCTTACTCCTTCTACGCCAACACAGCAACTTCCAATATCCTATATATCTATCCCATACATAGAAGGTCTATCAGAAAAAATAGCTAAAATTTTCAAGAAATATAACCTTTCCATTGCCCACAAAAACTCCAATCCTTTAAAAAAACTCTTTTCTAAACTAAAAGACCCCACACCCACAACTTTATTATCAGATATAATTTACAAAATAAATTGTTTACAATGCCCAGGTACGTACATAGGACAAACATCTCAATATTTAAAAAATAGACTGTACCAACATAAATACGACTGTAAAACTAAAAAACCGACAGACACGACTACAGCACTAACGAAACACTGCATACAATACAAACACGAATTTGACATAGAAAACACCAAAATTCTCTCCATCAATAATAATAATAAAAATAGAAATATATTGGAAATGATTTATATTAAAAAAGATAAATTTTCTATTAATTTTAGAACAGACACCAAAAACCTGTCCCTCAGCTATAACAATCTCCTGGAATTTCCAAAACAACATACAGACTAAGACACGGTTTTTCCACCCCCTCTCCTAGCCCTTTATAAACCTTGACCCATCCAATGTCCGTAACACTTTGTGATGATATGTCACAGGTTATACTAGATTATTAATTACTACTGGAATTCTCACTAAAAAATTTTTGTAAGTACATTTCCTAATTTATTTTCATACTGTACTCATATATGCCACACACACATATATATATATATATTTTATATTTTTTTATTTTTATTTTTTTATTAGTATTATTTAATAGTTGCGATTTAGTTTAATATTGATCGGTCTACAATAATTTAAAATAAATTTAATTGTACTCTATATATATCATATTTTGTACTTAGTTTATTTTATATTGTTTACTTTAAAATTTTTTATTCTGGTAATATTTAGTTTAAGTTCATATTTTCTGTTAGTCCTTGTTTTTGATATGTATTTCAACCTTTGTACAGACCCTGAAGAAGGCAATAAATTTGCCGAAACGTCGGTAGAAATTTAAAAAAGAGTTCTTTTGTTTGACCGAACCTCAAAATCCATTTTCAACATAAAATATAAGCATGTCATAGCATATTCGCCTTTGGTGCGAGAATTGTTTAGGTTCGATAACCGTTTGATCAAAGACGGTATTGACCCTGCATCGTGAGAAAAAATGGGGAGCTATAAGATAATAGTGAACGCAGCGATGGCCCGAAAAAAATGGCAGTGATAACCGCGGACCAAATCGCCATTTGGCAAACTTTAGTCCTTTTGGGCTGTTGACCTAACAATGGGCTGTTGTGCCAAAGATTTTTCTTTCGTTAGAAGAATCCTTCAATCAATTTTTTCAAAAAAAAAAATGCATAAATTAAAAAAAAAAAAAACAACCAGAATGAAATAAAATCAATATAATGGATAATACGGAATTCAAAATATTTACGACGCCATTAAATGATATCACGCTAGTACAATAATACTAATTATACTAAATCAACCCATACAAATTAAAACAATAAAAAAACAAAACAAAACAAAACAATGATTGTAAAATAATGGCCAATGAATAGTATTTAGTCAGTGAATTATTATCTTAAAACATTTGAACGTGTTTATAATATTTATCATGTGATAGAAAGATAAGGAATGGAATAGTTGACATTTTAGAAGTCGTGTTTTAGAATTCTTCTTCATTAGAAGAAAATGTTCACGGTTCACTTACCACATTTACTAAATCAGTTATTTTTCTGTCAAGATTACAGAGTGTTAACAAAATCAGAATGGAAAGGGAATAAAGTATCATATATATATATATATATATATATGTGTGTATAATGGCTAGAATAATAATGTCACATTTATCCTCATTATTAAAAACAAGTGATTAAAATGCAAATTTCTTACTAAAACATTGTTATTTTTAAATTTTATTGGTTTATTTATTAGTGCTATTAATTTTTAAACAACAAACTGAGATAAAACATTCATTGTTTTTCATTTATGGAGGGAGACATAATACAGAAATAATGTTAATTGTGAAAAAGTAATTAATTATAAATTTTGCCACCTTAATATAGTTAAATTAAAGAATTTTTTATAGAATTTCCCAAATAAAAATGTATAAGATTAATTTTAAACCATGTTAAGTCGATCTGTGTCCTCACAGGTTGGTCTAGTGGCTAGCTCACTTGCCTTTCATGTGAGAATTCAGGGTTCGATTTCCGTGAGGGCAAAGTCGATATTGACCCAGAATCACAGTTAGTAGCGCCCTACATAGCGAAGGTGAGAACTAAACGGCAGGGAACTGTGGCGTGCTTAAAACACGTCTCCCAATATATCGCCGTCTGCAAGCCTTAGACCTTTATGGACTCCAGCGCCATGGGTTTTTTTTTTTAAGTCATTCTGTAGTTTCCGACAATCTGACCGAAAGGAAATAATTATTCATCAATTTTAAAATAGGGTACTAAAATGGTTATTTTTGGTTTAATATTTAAGTCCTAGAATAGACACATCCTTCAAACGCGACTAGTAATTATGAAAATATCATGGACACAGACTAGACATGATAAGTTTAGACATGAAGTTAGTTAGTTGTATAGTATGAATAGTAATCCATTGCGAACTAAATGATGCAATTTGGGTGGCTCTCTTGAGTGTAAAGGTTTCTATCCTGCATGTATTTAGTTGACAGTATAGTGAAGAAATATTTATGTATAAATGGGTCCTTATGATGGCGAGCTACAGGCTGCCAGTGGTTTGCTAAGCCATATCTATCAACACATTCATATACATACACATATCAGTATCTCTGCAGATCCTATGTGTCCAATGTGTAGAGTTACAGGATATCAGTGTAAGTGTCATTTATGTTCCCAGCAAGGGCTGGGACACCCTTAAGAACAGTTGTTTCTCCCTAGAGAGAAAGTATATACATATTTAAACAAAATCAATAGAGTTTAAATGTTGTCTTATTTGCAAAATTCTCCTTGTTGTATTTAGTTAATTCTGAATCATCTTTAAAATATGTACATTAACTTCCCTTATTTATAAGAAATTAAATAAAATTATGTATTTAAAAACATGCAGTTATTGAAAAATTCCGCAGAAAATGAAAGTTTACTACACAATTTGTAGCCTATTTCGTCATTCAACTCTAAAAATGGAATTTGGTGCTGATTCTGTAATGGTGTTATAAAGTGCACATTGACACTATAAATAATTATAACTCTTTAAAAAACTGAGAATACGTCCCTGAGAATTTTATGATTGATCTTTATGCTTATTTCTTCCGCCTAATGATTTCTAACTGAGAGAGGTAATTTTTCTAAAACAGTTGAATTACATAGATGACAATAATTCTACTTTTAGTCATTCAACGTTCTACGTTTAATCTGTAGTATTTAAAGACAAATACAGATTGACACCTTTCAATTCAACAAATTTTAATGTTTGGATAAAATTGCTGAATATTATATTAAAAATATTAAAGCAGCAGTTCTTAAATTAAACATTTTTTCTGAATAAATGTTGCAATCAAATTACAATCAATTAAATATCAGGAAAAATAATAGAATTTTGCTTATATTTAATCTAATGTTCTGCAAGCGTTTTGAAGATAACCTTCCCCTTTTTAATGAGCAACTTCCCTTACAGTTTATCGTATATGTCTTACCAGTTTTAATATTCTTCTTTAAATATTTTTAACTGTCGTAGTACTAATCTAATAATTAACGCGAGAGTAAAGTCTTTTTACAAATCTTATACAGTTAACCTGAACTCGATTGTATAATAATGGCATTCTACTCCCTTTCAAATAAACATCTATTCTTGTACTTTACGTCGACATAATGAAAAAGTAGAGAGAAAGCTAATTTTGCAATACTATTAGAAGAAATATGTATTTATCTAAGAAATTTAAAAGTGTAGATGTTACTTACAATCTTATAATATATAATAATAATGTTTACGATCTTATTTTCAAAATAAGTTCCAAAATAAAAATTCTGCCACATTTATGTATTTTTAGGAATATAAAAATCGAACGTGAAACAAAAACACAGACACACGCACACGCACTTACACACATACACATATATATAATTCCCACATATTTAGAAGATTTGTATTGGATGTTTGACACCATGTGTTATATACCAACAGGTTTGGGAAAGGTAACGGTGCCGCTAACACAGAGATATACGTATTCACCCCTCGGGTACAAAAATAAACTTGAAAAAAAAATCTATATGAAGAATGAAATATAAATGGATATTTTATTTTTATTATTATTATTATTGAAAAAGAATAAATCAAGTTTACTCCAGAATATATCGATATTTCGAATGAAATAAATATTGAATTTTTTTTAAAGCAGAAATAAAATCAGTTCCAAATATAAAATAGTAAGATAAGTGTATTACTTTACTTTTTATACTGAATAAATTATACTTTTGAGAAAGATACCTAATTATGAGCAGCATTAATTAAGAATAATTAAATAAATATAACAAATATCTTTAATTTAAAGTTGTTATTTAAAACTTTCTTCAAAATTTCTCTTGATTACTATAATTTGTTATTGATTAATAATTAAAGACTTGTTCTTTTCCTTATCATGGAAAAGATTTAACATTATGCTTTAATTTTCTGAACTAGAGGTTTGTTAGCATATTTCCAACTAGATATGGACTGTGTTATAAAAAATTACCATCAGGTACTTCCAAATTTGATCTACACCGAATTTTCGACGCACATCAACAATGACTGCAAACGATGGAGTGTATATATATATATATATATACGATAATAAAAAATCGTACAAAATTGGTCTGAAAACTTGTTTGAACAAATTATTTTGTTTTCAATTATAAACTGAAGTATATATTAAGACATATATACTTCAGGATATATAATTTTTACATATATAAAGGGCCATATCACCAATCCAATCGCGAAGCTATTAGTAAGGATGATTAAAAAAAAACCTGGATAAAGATTTCGTATCTTCTCAGAAAAAATGAGGTTTTCAAACAGGCTGTTTCTGTGTTGCTCATATTTTTATTATGCAGAAGATCATGAAAGATAATGCAGCCAAATCTAAAAGTGTAAATAGAAATTCTCATACGACAGCAACCCGTGAGTTCATCTCTGGGAAGTGTTAAAAGTAGATGACATTAAGCAACAGGTTGATTGCGGTCTTAGAGAGATTTTTTGAAGGAAGTAAATGCTTGGTTGTCCTCATGCGTTGGTCTAGTGGCTAGTGCGCCTTTAGTGCGACAATTCAGGGTTCGATTCCCGTGAGGGCAAAGTTGGTGTTGACCCAGCATCATGATAAAAACTGGAAAGCTACAGTTAGTAGCGCCCTAAATAGCGAAGGCTGGAACTAAACGGGTTGGGATACGGCGTGCTTATCACACGTCCGCCATTCAAATCGCCCTCTGGCAAGCCTTGGCCCTTCATGGGCTGTTGCGCCAAGGGCTTTTTTTAAATGCTTAGTTAAGGAGTAGGGTCATGAAATTTAGCTTTTGGAAAAAGAAGTAAAAAGCTTCTAAGTCTTTTCTTCTTTTTGTGAATAATCTGCTAATTGCCAAATGGTCATCTACAAGATGCGAATTATTTGGTGGGGGAGTTACTTCTTAAATGAAGGTAAACAATATCGGAATATAAAAGATCTAGTTCATTCCTTCCAAAGAGTGTTAGTCATCAGTTATTTAAGAAAAACTAAATTTTGGGTTAATATTGGGCTTCCAAACTGAGAGAAAGAGAATGAGTGCTTGAAACAAGATTTGCAGGAGTTCCGGATCATCACTTTATGAAATTATCGTAACACAGTTTATAAAAATTATGAAACCCATTTTTGAAGGTGTAAACAATGAATTTGACAAATATATCTGGATAAACAAAAAAATTAACTCACCTTCTATTCAACTTATTTCGTCTTGTTGCCACAAATTCAAGTAAAATATTTGGTCACATACCTGAAAAAAAAGAAGGTACATTTTTAATAAATATAATGAAAAAAAAATACATAATATTATTTTTATTATGGAGAATCTAAATGTTAATAGTTAATTGAAAAAAAACAGATAAGCAGCCAGACATATTTTGTTAGTTTTGATATTCCCAGAGTTCGAAATCAATGAAATTTCAAAATATGTACACATACAATCTAATAATATTTATTGATAATGAGTAAACTTTGACTGCATGATTTTTTTTTTTTTTTTGTTGAATTGTTTATCCGCCCAGTCTTAAAAAACAATTACATTTGATGAGACATTCTAGGGTCAGCTTTTGGATGTTGAAGCAATACTGGCTAAGAAATCAATCATATCAAGCTGCATATCATATAAAGCTTTCCAGCTATTACTATTTAGAAAACACCATAGTATGTATCTACTTCGCCAATAATA
The DNA here is from genome assembly GCA_011037195.1 of Triatoma infestans. Lineage (NCBI taxonomy): Eukaryota > Metazoa > Arthropoda > Insecta > Hemiptera > Reduviidae > Triatoma > Triatoma infestans. The sequence goes on from JAAEAF010003570.1 coordinate 74,955, forward strand.
GCGGTGCAAAACCAATATGGTTCAAAGAAAATTCTATAGTTAACAGTGTAAGCTTTAGAATGTGAACCTTAACCCAAACCAATTCCCTAATCTTAACAATGTAGGAATTATTATTGTCCCCTTTTAGAATGAAGAAAGAATTAGATGTTCCTCAACTATCTTAGTTTGTACGGATATCATTGCCTGACAAATACAATTCCACTTATATTAGCTCACAAGAGGTTAGCTTAACGACTGCTCACAGCGCTGGACTCCCATGTGGAGACCACGGGTTCTAGTCTAGCAATACTGCCCTTCTCTTTCTAAGAACCTCTATAGCCCTCTATCTGGTGATTGGCAGCTAGGTCTGCATCTAGAGAACAATGCCCAGAAGTCGCAGTGCACTGAGAAGATGGCACAATAGAACTTTCAGACCGTAGTGCATTATTCTCCCCAAAAAATCTAATCTAATCCAAGTTTTCTCATACATTTAACTTTCACAGCCCACTTACATCTAGGAACTATTTTCTGTACTGCAATGTAATCTACATATCTAAGAAGAAACATGAACCTATCGCCCACCGCTCTAATATTTATGCAATAACTTTGATTAAAAATGTGGTGTGAAACACTCCAATAAGATTTTGTCTTACTATTGTTAATATATGCATAAAACTGATTTTCTTTAAATTTGAATACAATTGCCTTAACATAAACATAGATTTGGAATACCACACTTGACATGCTGGTTAATTCCCATTGTAGGAGTTACTTGAAGTGAAAAATGGGAATGATTCCAAAATAAAAGTGATACGCTTATAAATCTTCAGTTAGCAAACCAAGTTTAAAGAAAATCGTTGCTGCCATTTTCAAGAATTTCCAAAAATCATAAAAACTGATTTTTGTGAAATTTGGAGCTGTAGCAATGCTTCTAAAATACTATAATTCAAGGTGATCGAATCAAACATTGTAATTCAAAGTATACTCTGGGCATGTATACGATAGCTGCAAATCAGTTATCTACGAGTCCGAATGTCTGCGCCCGCTGATATTTGGTTTTTGCCAGCATATAGGGTTATTTCTAGTCTAGTGTTCTTCCCAATTATTCTCTTGACTCAATAAGAACATTCTATATGCTTAGCGTTTCCAAAAAGGGCAATTAGTTGCTGAGATAATTGCGTATAAGTATTTAGTACTTTTTTATAAATATAAATAAATAATTTTCAACGTATAATCTAATTATTTCAACTATTATGGGAGTTAGGTTATTTAAATTGTCATTAAGATCTGTGCGAGGAGAACCTGCGTGTAGCCCCAGGGGGCAAGGTCATATGCATTTGCTCGGACAGCCAGGCCGCACTGAAAGCTCTAGAGGCTTACAGAACTACCTCATCCCTGGTGAAAGAAAGTCGTGAGGATTGGTGAGACTCTCCAGGCACAACAAGGTACCGCTGCTATGGGTGCCTGGACATGCAGGGGTTGAGGGTAATGAGACATCTGATCAACTGGCCAGGAACGGGGCAAACACTCCGTTCATTGGTCCAGAGCCGGTCCTGGGGATAACTGGCGGAGCGATTCGTGCAGCGATTAGAGAGTGATGTCGCAGTAAGCATGAAGAGCTCCGGGGGGGGGAGCCCGGGTGCTATACACAGTAAAAGGATGATGCCAGGACTGTGTAAACGAAGGACTCAAATTACTCTTAGTCTGAGTAGGAGCCAGATTTCTCAGGTGACGGGACTATTTACGGGTCATGGTAGGTTCAGGAAGCATCTGTACAAGTAGGGCTCATTCGAGCGGAACCCTTGTGCAGATTATGTCAAGAAGAGGAGGAAACGGCCTCCCATCTGTTGTTTGATTGCACTGCAATAATTAAATTGAGATATGAAACCTTTGGTACGTTGCGACCTGAGGAGATAGTAGCTCAAAATGATCTGGTGGTGAAGGTCCACAAACTCCTTAAGGAGGGAGGGTTTGTCTACTAGGAACTATCGGGGATGGCCCAATAAGCCTCTGATGGCTGCAGTGCCGGGATATAGCCCACCCGGCTAATTATTAGTGATAATAATAATAATAATAATAATAATAGGATATTTAAAAAAAGCTTAATGTTGCTAATCCCTAGAATTCCTCCCAAAATCAGTTTTTGCGGACGAATATAAATTTGTGATGTTTTTATTTCGGTACTTATATTAAAAAAATGAACGTAATTACAACTTTAAAAGACATTATTGTAAGCAATTTTCGAAAATCTCAAAATACTCAAAAATAAATTCTGTAATCAATTCTAATTTTTGAAATATTTTGTTCAAACACACACACTAGAATTGTATGCATGTAAAAAAGAAAAATATTATGCATTTTCGTCAATAATTTGAGACGCAGTAATTTTCAAAACTTCATTCATTTTTTTTTTTTTTTACTGCAAATTGTATGAAAGGTATTTATTCAGTTTTGTTACCATCTATAATATATAAACATATAAACTGATTTATTTTAAGTATCAGAAGAACATTTTTTTTTTTTTTTTTTAATCTGAGAAGTGGACCACCAGTCTGGTCAGCCCTGGGCTAAAAGGCTGCAGTACTTTGCTTCTACGTTATTGGTATTAATTTCCGGTCTAAGCCTAGGATTTATATTTGCAGAAATATGAGGAATTATTGCTATCAGATATAAAGCTGACCATAAAAAGCGCGTATAAAAAAAATGAGGCAGTACATTGATTACTTGCCAAGTTCCAAGTAATTTTGATGCAACAAATGAAGCCCCAAAAAATAATTATAAAAAGCAAGTACTTTTAAAAAAATGTTTAAAATCGTCTTAAAAAAAAAAAAAAAAACTGACAGGGAGATGATTGTATAAGTAAAATTAAATAGCAGTGAAGGTGATGAATGTGTGGGCGGAAGATGTCCTCCTGTTTGTAAGGCTGGTGGTCAGGTATGTTAACGAGAGAAGTATGAGAAGAGAAACATAAAGTGAGAAAGTAGTAAAGTAAGAAGGAGAGCTGTGTCGGGCCAGTGTTAAGAAAGCAGGGCCGTTTCTATAAAAGTACACCGCAATCGGCCCGTGCGTGCACGGCTGCCAACATCACCCTATAATTCCAAAGCTATATACAGCTCTCTAACCTCATTCCATGTACTAACTCCTATTTCTCTATTGTTTTTAATACATGTCAATACCACAGCCAGTCCCAGTAGCAGGATACTGAAATTAGACCGCAGGTATACCAACTTAATGCTACAGACAAGTATAAAAACCAACTTTACCGTCTCCCATCTTGTTATGACTAACCTTCCTCTCTCTCCGGTAAAAAGCAAAAAAAAAAAAAAAAAAAAGCAAAAAAAAGTCATTAAACATGCTAGCTGGTCTCATTCTTGATTGCTTTACAATCGACTAACCTATTCAATAGGACAGTAAAAAAGTTAACGGTCATAAAAAAGACATTGTATTAATTTATGAGTGTCCATAAAAATTGTGTGAAACTTTTTTTTTTTTTTTTTTTTTTTCCCTGAGGAAGGGCAAATGAAATAACCACTTTTACAACCTTCCAAATCATGAAAATAAATTTTGACATTGTTCATTTAACTTTCATTGGCAGTGAATCGCAACTTCAGCGTGAGATACTTTATTATATTTAGTGGAACACTCATACAACTTTCTCTTACTGCAGTTTACTTAATTGTAACTGACAAATCTTATAGTTAGTATAAAACCAAATTTAATAAAATTCGTCGGTGTTTTTTTTAAAAAAAAAAAAAAATTGTAAACATTACGAAAACTGAAAAAAAATGTTCAGTAAAATGCACCTCCGGTACACTAATTTTTTGAAACTCGAATTTTGGTAATTTATTTATTTCTAATTAATTTTTCTTAGATCATAAAATTCTATAATCACTAAGATAACTCTAGAGGAAAACATGGAAAAACATAAACCCCCCCCCCCCCAACCCCTTAAATGGCTTTGCCCATAGAAATATTTCTAGTTGTAGCTCTTTATATGTGCAGTTCACATTCAAAGTTTAAACATAGCCGTCGGAACCGTTTTAGAGAAAATAGGAGAAAAGTGAGAAATATTTTTCAGTAAAAATTCCGATGAACCGACTTTCTTTATAATATTATTTCAGATGATAGAATTATGAAATAAACTGAAATAGCAATTTAGAGGAAAACCTAACCTCACTCCTCTCCCGAAAGTGCCCTTAACTGAATTTTCCTGTAGAAATGTTACAAATAAAAATTGTATAGCCCATAGCATGTGTAGTGATATTCTATAGAGGTTAAATAAAATCGTTAGAGCTATTTTTGAGAAAATCGCAAAAAGTGAATAAACCATTCAGTAAAGTAGGTACTTCCAGTTGAGGAATTTTGATAGATAACTTACTGTCGGACCCCATGATGATACCTAACTGGAATATCAAGTTTGAACTTACTGCGATTTTTTGATTTTGAGCTATGCTGTTTCACATACATGCATACACACACATACACAAACACTCTCACGAACACACAGTTTTCTAAAAACCACTTTTTTGGACCCAGGAGACCTCAAAAGGTGCACTTCCAGAGAAAACTCCTTACCGAAAATTTGACACGTATAATACTTCCTCAATAGGAAGTAAAAAGTAATCGTGTCACATTTTCGATATTGCTTTTTCAGCGGAAATATCCGTTTTGAGGTCCCCTGAGTCCAAAAAAGTGGTTTTTAGCAAATGGTCTGTCTGTGTGGGGTGTGTGTGTGTATGTGAACAGCATAGCTCAAAAACGAAAAATCGCAGATAGTTCAAACTTGATATTGACACCATGGGATCCAATAGTACATTACCTTTCAACATGCTCAACCGGAAGTGCCATTTTACTGAATGGGTTTTTTCACTTTTTTGCGATTTTCTCAAAAATGGCTCCAAAGATTTTTTTTTAAAACTTCGTATATCAACTACGCATACAATGATGTACAATTTTTATTTGTAACATTTCTCCGGCAAAACGCATTTAAGGGAACTTTTGGGGGAGGGGTGGGGTTAGGTTTTGTTCTAAAATACTATTTCAGTTTATTACACAATTCTATCATCTAAATATTATTAATTAGAAGTAAATATGTTGTTGAAATTCGGAGTTTCATGACCGAAAATACGTTTTTACTGAATAGTTTTTTTCAGTTTTCCCAATTTTCTCCATGAAAACACCGATCAATTTCACTAAATATGGGTATACTAACTATAAAAAAATTGGTCAATTACAGTTTTGAAAATTTGTGTGAGTGTTTCACACCAGATTTTTTTCTTACTGCATTTATTGCAATCCCAATTAACAAATTTACTTTAAACTAAAACTTTGCAACTAAACTATTAAAAAACTATCTATTAAGATGAAACAAGTAATAATGAGTCCTTACTAGCATCACTCACAGACCTGGTGGAAGGAAGAGTTCATTTACTTATTAGTTCTTAGCAAATAGCATCCTACCTGAAAATGACAACATTGTTTGCTCGCAAGATAATGTTTCCATCAATCCCCAAAAGTACTCAACAGTTTAGAAATAAGCCGAACGTCTCTATTATAGGTCCATCAATAAACACTTTGTACTAATTTAAAAAAAAAAAATTAATTAAAAGTAATATCTCTAAAGGGACGAAATATATGTACAGATAGTTAAATTAATATCATTTAAAAATAAGCGTGATAAATAAAAACGAATAGATTATTATTTACTCTATTATTCGAACTCTATTATTTATTTTAATATCATCTCCAATTTGCCGTTTGCTACCAACCTTTTTACCTATCAATTTACTTACATATTTTCTTGTGTTAACTTACTTGGATTTCACATTTATTTATTACTGCTTTTGACTGACCATCAACTTTGCCATTGCCTTTCTTCAAAATTTATCAGTACAGTATATTCCTGATATTTCTTATCCCCCCCCCAATAAAAATGACTTGCTAGAACACTGAGCATACTTAACAACACTAATAAAATTTAGTTATAAAGTATGCTTCAAATAATGTATTTATTATACACTATTTTCTAATGTGTAATCATAATTTATAATAATTCCATTTTGTCATTAAACACACGAACCACACACACAGAGAGTAAGTAACATAACCTTATAACCTCCCGCACATATAAGTATATACATACAACCAACAAACCAACAAATGTGAGTGTAATAGAAACATTGCGTTGAAGTGAACTCTCTACACGAACATGGTGAATTTGCTTTGACGATGGATGAAAATCCGAAACCGGTCAGGAACAAAAGGAATATGCATGCTACAATGGATAAAATACCAGATGTGATAAGTATTTATACGTGTAGATAGCATACAAAGTAAAAAGAAAATGATTGGAGCGGTTTTCAAGGAAATCGCGACTAATTGAAAATAATATCTAGTAAAGTCGCACTTCCGTTTGATTATTTCACCCGAAACCAACGTGTCAGACACGTGGTAGTTCATAAACGGAATACCAAGATTTAACTTCTTTTGATTTCTCATCTTTTGAGATATACTGTCTACATATACATACACACACACATCTCCATTCGCTAAAATAACATTTCTTTCCTATTCAGGAGACCTCACAATCTGTATTTCCGGTAAAAACTCAATTTTGAAAATTTGACTGGTCGCCATACTTCCTTTTACTTGAAGTTAAGAAAAAGTAGTAAATTTTTGTATGTTAATAATAAGGACTTATCTTTGGTTAATAAACAGGTTTCATATTAAGTATGATGCTTCTTTTTTTCTCTTCTAAAGTAATTGAAAAGCGCGTTTCTGGAAAACACGTTAAGTGATAAAGAATGGAATGGCCTGAAGCTTTCTCGGTACAATACGTTAATGGGAGGAATCTCGGAGCAATTTCGTTAATGATAACATTATCCATTATCACACATAGGCGAAAAAATCTAAGGTAAAGCATGTAGAATTCAAACCCTTGTCATCTTTTCAAATACAGCCCGCTATCACTGCATTAATTTTATTCCTAACATTATTACTATAATAATTATTCCACTTTAAAGATATTAATAACCTCTTTTAAAAACAAAATAACAAAATCTATTTTTTTATTTTTTTTAACATTTTAAATCAATTTAATAGAAATTTATATTTATAAATAAATTAATCTGAAAAATATGTTAATTTAAAAAATATATAAGTTTTATTTAAGTTATTGCCTAATTACGGAATGGTAAATGACAATCTAAAGTTAATGTAAAAGAATAAACAAATATGTTAACTGGAAGGTGTACACAAATATTAAAAGAAGCGACCACCATTAATAACTTGGACACAACATTGCTCATGTTGTAAGAAATATTGAACATAAATTTAATTAGAATTAAACTCTGAAGAAACTGGGATTAGAAAGAGACGAAATATAAAAAAAAAATTATATATATATATATATATATTTCATGGTTTCAGACTACATAAATTAATGTAGCTCTTATTATTTTATAAATGATCCATAACTTTTAAAATTTACACAATCATTATGCATATCAAAAAAGGAATTGAGAAAAAAAAAATATATATATATATAAAAAGGTGATAAATATAGTAACAAGAAAAAATTAAAGAAAAAGAATAAAAAAGAAATACTTAAAATTCTGCAAGCGCTTATTTCCCATTCATAACTACATTAACAACCGTTAGCGGAGGGAGGTAAGGAGAGATTGCAGAATAACAAGAACTCAGTTTGGTATGTATACAGACGTTCTTAGCTTGCAATGTTATAAACAGTGTTGGGGAGACCAACAATATATATATATAAAAGGATAGTAAAAAGTGGCCCGCACTGGGATTGGTGTTTATAGCAGAATTCCAGTCAATTTTCTGTATACAATTTGTTGATTGTATAGGTGGGGGTGGGGGGAGATGGAAGGTAAACTATCTGATGATGAACAGACATGTACTTTGAATAACAGTAATGCCTTAACCGGCGCACATGTTGCGAATAACTTTTGTATATTTGTTATTTGTATATTTATTTAAATTGTTAAATAAATTTCCTCGAATAATGGCCCATAGATCAATACCATTCTTTATTATACGTATACTTCCTCTTACTTCCGATAAAGAGAGAAAGTACTGCAATCGTGTCAAATTTTCTAAATTCAGTCTACATAGAAAATACATGTTTTGAGGTCCTCTTGAGTAAGAAAAGACATTTTTTAGAGAATGAATGAATAGGAACAAAATATCTTGATATCGAAAAATTCCAGGAACTAAACCCGTATTTCGTTTAGATACCACGAAGGTTTCGGTCAGAAACCAGCAACCGGAAGTGAAATATTGTTATTTTTCAGTTTTTCGCGATTTTCCTCTAAAATTGTACCAACAATTTTCTTTATACTTTGTATTCCTTCTACACATTGGGTAAAGCTAGGAGAGATGACGGGGGTAAAAGAGAAGATGCAAGCTTTGATTCTCTTGATGCCACCACGTGACGTCATGGAAGTTAGTCCAGGTGTAGAAAGATCAGAAGCGAACGTCCTGCAAAATTCTTCAGTTATTTTGCGTGTTCTTCCGTGTTCTACGTACATTTATACGCATCAGCTATACCTGGTGATTACCTGAATTTTCATAACGCTTAGTAAATTTTTTTTTTTTATACTATATTAATTGCAATTGAAATGAAAGATTTCCTGCTGTCGTTAAAGTTGGACTCGTAGGCATAGTGTTTACCAAGTTTCATGTCGATCAGCCATGTTACCTTCACAGATGTAAGGATGTTGTGAGGAGATGTTGGTTGTTGCTTGATG